>ML783183.1:1117569-1128878 GCA_009831015.1 Picea engelmannii
TGGTGTAAATAGAAGATATGGAAATAACATGGATTTGTCAACATAAGTTATAATTCATTTTCCTCATTGATGGACAAAAATATTGTATGATACAAATGTAATTATCTTGGTCACAAAGCATGAGATTGAAGATATATGAATGAAGATGCTCCTATGCCAAATGTCCCTATGCCAACCACAATATGGACAAGGAAAGAGATTCCAAACAATGAATATTGTTGAATAGCATTGATTGCTGAAGAATGTAAAGAATAAGAGGAATGGTACATAGACAGTGGATGTTCTTCACACATGACTGGGGATCAAGACAAATTCATCAACTTGAAGAGAAAGGGTGGCAATGTTTCATTTGGAGATGACTCATCTACCAAAATAATTGGAGAATGTGTAGTAGAGCTTGGAAGAAAAAATGTAAAAGCAAAGAATGTCCTATTAGTTGAAGACTTGAAGAATAATCTAGTCCATGTTAGTAAAATGTGTGATCAATGATATACTCATGTTTGACTCACAAAGATACAAAATCAAAGAAGAAGGTTCAGGAATATTGGTTGCAACTGCAACAAGAAGACCAAGTAACATATGCATATTAAAACCAAGAAAAATCTCCAAGGAAGAAAGAGACCATAAAAATGAAGTGTTATTAAGTGCTATATACTCAAGGGGATCAAACCCAAAAAAGAGAGTCACCCTTTTCCATTAAACTCAAGGGGATCAACCCCACCCTTTTCCATTGATGTCAAAGGGGGAGATAAATTTGGATCATGATGATAGGGGGAGCAACCCCACCCTTTTCCATTGATGTCAAAGGGGGGGAGAAATTGGGATCATGATGACAGGGGGAGCATGAGTGTTGCCATCAATGACAAAGGGGGATATTGTTGGAATATTGGTTGTTGTCATTGATGTCAACCCTAGTCATTGGTTTTGAACCCCAATATTGATGAAGGTATTTGGACATGAAGGACAGTGCACATGCAGATACAACACCCATGGATGGATAATATACATCATGTTGTTTCCGGTGGTATGTGGCACATTGCATGGATCCTCATTGTTCAGGAGAAATGAATTTTTGAACAGGACAAAGTGAATTGAAGAAGGAAGTACAGGTCGACCCTGGAGATAGTTAAAGAAATGAATTACAAAATAAGAAACTGTCGGGTAGGCCCTAATGTTAAAAGGAACTGACATAATGGGTATAAATACATATCATTATACATTCATTTTATATACACAATTTTTTTAATGAACAAGGAGATATAGGTCAAATTTCAGAGGAAATCTGAAGTAAAGAAGGTCGTATTTCAAGGGATGATGAAGTCTTTTGGTGATGTCTTCTAAGGTATATTATTTACAGGTCATCTTACCATTTTTGTTATAAAGTTTTTTCTATAATGATTCAGATTGTGAAATTGGGAAGGTATTGAGAATACATTTCTAGGTACATGTGGTAAAAATTTCATCTCTTTATTTGCTATACTTTTGGGGATACACTCTGTGGAAGATAGGGTTTTTGACTAGTTCTGAAGCTAGTCATAAACATGTGTTCTGGGTAAAAAAATCATAATTTCTTCGTAGAGAATCAAATTGAAGTGAGAAAAATTTCATTGGAAATAGTATGAGCTTTATTTTCTTTTGTGGGAATTTTAGAATCTAATTTTAAATACTGAGCACGGGGCATTTTGTACAAGTTCACTCTCCCGAATAAACCAAAATTGAATAAGTTCTACCATTTTCTCTATAACTCAATTTCTGGGAGGATTCAAGGAGTGAAACTTCGAGGCGTTTCAGAGAATACATTGAGTAATATTGTCTACAGTATCAGAGTATTCCAACAAGTGAAGAATTGAAGAAGTTGAATAAGTCTCAGGAAGCATTATTGGGTTCTATGTGATGGTTGGTTGATGGTGATGATTTAATGTGAAGTTTTATTATATCTCATATATTCTTGGGTGGAAGGAAGGGGCAAGGTGTTAGAGAAAGATTTACCTCACCCTATGCAATCTTGCATAGAGGGACTTATTCCATTTCTCTAGGAATAATTTTCTTCCCTCTTACTAAAATTCAGAGACAAAAATACAAATTTTTCCACTTGTACACATCTTGCACCTTATACAACAAGCGTATACGTAGGCTGATCCACTACAGCCCATGTACATTGGGATTTGTGCCAGAAAAACAAAATTAAATGTCAGGATTCCATGTCACAAAAATATATCTTTAATCCTTGGACTTCCATATAATGGAAACATTTCGACTCATCTCTTCAGTTGCATTTTTAAGGCTATAAAGTAGCCAATTCCGAGCCAATGAAAATGAGAGAATTCAACTTTGAGAGAAAATTTACTCTGGATAAATTATTTACTTCATATTGAGTCTGCATCCCTTTGTCCTTTTAGTCTGAACACAATGTTATATCCCCAATCTCTTCCCTTATTGATGGATAACCTCATTGTCTCCCTTCTATGAGCTTGCCTTTGGTGGAGGATTGAAGAGGTGGAGGCCTAGTTGGAAGGAACTTGGTTTCTCAGTTTTGAACTGTGTCGACACAGAAGTTTGTAATATTTTCACCTTTGCTGATAATTTATTAATAGAAATATGCTCTTCCCATCTAACTGATGTCTTGAAAATATATGAATTATTATCCATTAGCATATTTGTTATGTATATTGATGTATTATGATATCTAATGTGCTAACCTTTTATATTTCCACCATATGCCTGTCTTTGCTTGTTTGTTGAGAACTTGTTGCAGGTATATATAGCTTTGGTTCAAAGTGCTCAACGATGGACATCATCGAACATCTGGGCGAGGTAGGCCTCTTTCTTATCTCCCTTTCACATTGGTTTATATAGCATATTGTTTGGATAGAGTTGATTTATGGAGTCATTTTTCTTTGTTGTGGTTCACCCTAGCCATAGAGATATTTTTCTCATAATGGAATTGGTGACCATATTGGGGTTTGATCTTCATTCTTAGAGTTTGAAGCACTTTTCTCCTTAGATTTCTCTCGTTTCTATTGTGGTTCTTGTCGCATCATTTCTTGACATATCCTATTCCCTCCGAGTCTGAGTTTTCAACCTTTATCCCTTGCCTAGCCTTGTTTTAAATCATATACATGCCTTTTTCCTTTACAGTCACATATACACATAGGTTGTCTCACTGCAAGTTGTGTATATACTCTCGATTTGCTCAAACAGTCGCGTACATCAGTTTTCCTTTCCTTTTTTCCGAGTCTGGTGTTTGTTGGGTGGGATTTGATGCTTTCTATGCCTTGTTGGGTCTCTGTAGTTCCTTTTAAGTGCTTGTGGGGTGACAAAAAACCCTCTTTTGGTTGAATTTTTGGGCGAAGTATTTCTCTTCATATTTTTGTTTTTATTGTCCTTGCACATTGGGCTGGGTTTTTTGTTGCTTGGTATCCTGCTTGAGTTATCTCTTTTTTATACACAGTAGGGATATGTATCAATTTACCTTTCATTCCATGAATTTTCAGTTTTGATATATTGAAAATACAAAAAATGAAATAGGCATTTTGCATTGCTTGTCATTTTTGTCTTATGAGCTTTTATCATTAGTTTAGTGAATATAGTGAAAGATTGCATTTTTTACTTCTGAATTGCAAACTTGAATTTGAAAATTGCATCATTTTTAGAAGCATATCATTCATCCAAAGTTAAGGTTAAGACTTTGCATTATTTTCATATTTACTTTTCTTCCAGAGTCATAACACCATGGGTTTCACTACCACACCTTTTTGAGTAATCACGGCCATAAAATCAATGCTATAATTTAAAATTTACTAGTCATGAATTTATTTTTATAGGCTGCACAAAATCACTAGGTTTTAGTGCCTTGGAATAGGATTTTGTGAGTAAACTTCTCCAAGGAAATTAAATCAACATATGTGTCTGATTCAGGGAGTGGACAAATCCATTGTATAATTGGTAAGATCAGGGGGCGCTGCTCACACTGGAGTTAATCATGAATTCGCGTGAAGTGGGTTGAAGGGATATCCCCCCGATACCTTCCTAGTGTCATAGATATTTCTGGTGATCTATTCCTATATAGGTATATTGTTAGTACCCTTACCTCTGTGAGAGGCGGTTCTTTCAAGGTTTCAAGATTTTCTACCCTGCCCATACGGTGGACCTAACTTACGACTTCTCGCTTGTGCATCAATTATACAATGGTTTATCAATTGCTTGACTTAGGTGTCTCATAGGTTACTTGCATGGGTTATTCTGCAGGTACCCTGGGTCAGATAAGGGTCGGACAACATACAACCTTTATGGAGGATTACCTCTCCGGGGGGATCTGATCGATTGGTTGTTAATCCCATGAGGGCCCTTATAATTGATCATGTTACCTCCAACATTTAGCAGGGAGTCTCAGGCCCCTCTTGGGAGAGACATACCCTCTTTAGGGAGGGAGGCCACTCATCCACTTTAACCCATTTGCATGCATATTGGGCATTTGATATTTGGTTTTCTCTTTGACTACTAGTTGTCCTTAAGAGTTTATATTGAGTTCTATTTATCATGGATAGTGGAGTTCCTTTGACTCCTTTGTTCACTACTACCTACCTCATGATTCCTACTCCTTTCATGGGGACGAGTCCTTCCGTTTTTCATAATGGTATGAAAAACTATGGTATTCAGTTTATGCCTTAGGTCTCTAGTCATTCTCCTATTGATATGCCTTCACCTTTGAAATCCTCTCCCTGGTCCACTTATATGAATCCTATTATTGGATCCGGGGGCACCATGGCCCCAATGCATATATCTTCATTTGATATGAGTCATTTCCTTCAACTTGCTTTTACAATGGCTGGTTGGGACCCCCCCTCTTAGGGATCCAATCCTAGTTATTCCTTTTCAGAAGCCAATACTCATATGGCTGCTTACTCTACTTATTACACCCCATCCATGTATCCTTTGTCCACCATGTCAGTTACTTCGAATACTTTTCCCATGACAGGTGATCATGTACCCCTGGGTATTTCATACAGGGAGAATCATTTTTATGGTTCGGGCTACCCTCTTTATGGAACCCCTTCACAAGGGGGCAACATATATCCTCACACGAATAGTCCTTATCATACTTATGTCTCTTCGTAGACTTCTGTGATGATTCTCATTCAAACTTCATTGAATCAATTAAACAGAGGATACTACCTTTTTGGATAGGGATAGGGGGTAAACAATGACCCTTCCTAGCCTACAATGTTTCAAAGTCAATCTTTCCCTAGACCTTGGCATCAAATTCCACAACCCACCACTAGTCCAGTCTCTATAAGTCATAGTGGAGCTCATTCACCAACCTTTGCTAGTCATGTTGGAGATGGGTCAACAACTTCTACAAGTTAGGTTGACAACCTGCACTTGGTCGCTGTTAGCCATGCTGGGGGAACCACTTTAGTCACTACAAGTCTTATCAATGTCACATATCTGACCTCTGTACAACATGTAGGATATGATTCTCTCGCCTCTGCATGTCTCATTGAAACCATATCGCCAACCATTGTGAATGACATTGGGGGCATTGTGAAACTTCGACGCCTCAGATGTAAGCCTAAATTCCTTTGCAGGACTTGCGAAGGGGATTACCTTACTCATCTTCATCTAGCCACTATTGAGATACCGGAAGCTTGGGGCTTAACCAAGGTCCCTTCGAGTTCTGAGGAATCTGTGGTTTCCCCACACCCTATTTCTTCTTTGATTGACACATACATCATGTCGTTGCAATTCTCTCTTGACCTCACCCTCATGGTTGAGGGTGATGTGTCCCATATCCTTGTTACCATGCATCCTCTTCAACCTAAAATTGAAGAAGTGGTCATGCCAGTGCAATATTTGGTTGATCCTACTCTCCTTGTAGGGAGTGATACATCTTTCAACCATGTCATCAACATTCTTGATCCTGCACCTTCTGAATGAGAGAGATTTATTCTCTCCCTGAGTTCTCTCCCTCTAAGTCCCGAGGAAGTTCCTTTTGATTGGGATGGCCTTATAGGGTATCCCATGCCCCCACCTATGTATTTTCCAATAAGAGACATTATCTGATCTATCACAAAGACCATATACACCATCAATGATTTATCCTCCTTGACTTGGAGAGATTTGGGTTTTCCCAAGCTTATGTCATCCATTCATAAGATACTGAATTTCCATAGAAGTCCTACTTGGGAGCCTTGGCCTCCCCTATAACTTGTCATCTAGACTCTCCCAGATGAATATGAGTTAAGCTCTTTTCCAACTCGTTCAAAAAGAGGAAATATTGCCAAGTGATTTGTCCCTTTCACACCCGTTAAATTGTACTTGAAAGGTTGTGAGTCTTAGTTAAGCTATTTTCTGACTCATTATCAAAAAGTGAAAATATTTCCAAGTGAACTTGTCTCTTTCACACTCATAAAATTGGTTTTGAAAATACATCTATTTGGCACAAGTTTATCCCTTTTTCACATCAATTAGACTACAAGACATAAAAAAGGAAATTTTTTGGCGTTAAGTTGTGATTGCATCTCATGCCCCTACTTGCAGTATTGAGCCTATAGCCAGTTCTCGCTTTGTGTTATAAACTATTTGCCTCAACAGTTTTCATCCTCAACCAAGCAGAGCCTCGTTTATATCCTTCGCAATTTGACACCCTATACCTAGGAGGGAACATTCCCCCGAGTT
Source organism: Picea engelmannii (assembly GCA_009831015.1). NCBI lineage: Eukaryota > Viridiplantae > Streptophyta > Pinopsida > Pinales > Pinaceae > Picea > Picea engelmannii. Next base: position 1,124,248 of record ML783183.1, read on the forward strand.
TCCATCTCCCACATGAACTTCCCTACATTGATCATATGTATGTTCCACTATTTGAAATAGTTTTTCTTACTTGCAACGCTTATTTATGCCTTTATATCATAACATTCACTTGTCTATGAAAAAACAAAAAATGACGAGCGAGAAAGGAGTATTATCTCGTATCGACAACAATCATGTTGCCTTTGAACATAGCACAAAATTATTTGAGTCAAATCATCATCATAATTTTGGGATTAGAATGGACTTAGGAAGATGAACTTGTTACAGAGTCTTCTCTACCGGTTGATTACACTTCCAGTCCCTATAGAGAATTTCATTGATGCCTCTTGCATGTCATGGTTTCATCATTGGGTCTATGCTACCAGAGTCTTCCATATGTCTCATGCTCTTGTTCAAAGGAACTCTATCAACCTGTGTCGGCCACTCCTCATAACTCTTGACTTTACATGTCGGTCATACCCTCATTTTTTCTCAGAATCTCATGATACTGTAGTCCTATCATGCACCCTAGCCCTGCTTTCATCATTGGTAGGTAACCTTGAACCTAGCAGTCAACATTTCATCATTGGTTGTTGACTGGGTGGTTTCCCTTTTGTTCAATGACAATACATCTATTCACACATTGGGATTCATGCACTGTCTTGGATTCCATTAGTCTTATTAGTGGTTTGCTCGCCTTTTTCAGCATTTTTCATCATTGGCTGCTATTCAGAGGGTGTTCTTTCATGTCCCACTTGCACTTGGCACACGTGAAATACGCACAGGGTCATTGGTTCATGAACATGTTCTTCGTTTGATTTCCACCAAATCATTAAGATCCTTCTTTGTACCTCATGCTGACTAATGAGAGATGCCTTAATTCTCTCCTTTGAATGGGTCTATTTCCATTGACTTCAACCCATTTATTATGGAAATGGGACCTAGAGTCTTATGAGTACCTTGAGGCTTGTAATCATCAGTGGTAGGCTCTCTCGCCATCGACAGTTGGGAATACATCAATGTCTCCTAATCAATGGATTCTTTAGGTGTTTGACACTGACTCCTCTATTCACACTTGTAAGAATGTACTCGGTGCCTTGATACCCATTTTCATTATCGGTAGGTTGTCTCATATTTGTTAACAATATACATCAATGATTGGTAATCAAACGATGTCTCATTGTGTTCGACCTCAACTCCTTTATTCACATGATGTAGACTTGCACCTTTGGCAGATTGTGTAGAAGAATTGAAGACATCACTATGTGGCCACAAATTTCCTGAGTTGTTTCTTCCTTTTCATTGGACTAGTACCTATATGACTTCAATGATCATGGGAGATCACATTATACTCCTTGTTATAAAAATATCTTTAGATTGGTTTTGAGACATTTTCTACTAGGCCTTGTTCATGACAATGACAACTATTGGCATGTAACCACATTTGTATTCACCTATTCATGACCACGAACACTTGTTTCGTATATTTTCACATGGATCTGCAATGTATTTTTGGTAGCCATGTATGCAAAGTCAGTGCAAAATGTAATGAGCAACTGATTTCGTCCAGTTAGTTCCCTACCACTCCACTTCTGGGTTATTTATAATGTATTTCTGCCATCGCAGATACTCCTCTGACCTCACACATTAGGGGGCATATGTTAGAGAGATATTTTCCTCACTCTATGCACTCTTGAAGAGATGGCCTTATTCCATTTCCCTATGCACTCTTTCAAAGATGGCCTTATTCCATTACCCTATGCAGACTTTTCTTCCCTATTACTAAAATCTAGAGACAAAAATACAAAATTTTCCACTTGTATGCATCTTGCACCTTATACATCAAGGGTATACATAGGCTGCTCCACTACAGCCCGCGTACATCAAGATTTGTGCTAGAAAATCAAAATTAAATATCAGGTTTCCATGTCACGACAGGAGATCTCTGATCCTTGGCCTTCCATATACTAGAAACGTTCTGACTCGATCCTTGAGTTGTATTTTGGAGGCTACAAAGTGACCAATTCCGAGCTATGGAAAATGAGAGAATTCAACTTTAAGAGAAAAGTTACTCTGGAGAAATTATTTACTTCATATTGAGTCTGCATCCCTTTGTCCTTTAAGTATGAAGACAATGTTTAGCCCCAAATCTCTTCCCTTATTGATGGATAACCTCATTGTCTCCCTTCTATGATATTGCCTTTGGTGGAGGATTGAAGTGGTGGAGGTCGAGCTGGAAGGAACTTGGTTTCTCGGTTCCAAACCATGCCGACACAAAAGTTTGTAATATTTTCACTTATGTTGATCCTTCATTAATAGAAATACTCTCTTCATGTCCACTTAATGTCTTGCAAATATATGAATTATTATCCATTGGTGTATTTGTTATGTATATTTATTGATTATGCTATCTAATGTGATAACCTTTTATATTGCCACCATTATGCCTGTCTTTGCTTGTTTTTTGAGAACTTTTTGCAGGTATATATAGCTTTGGGTCAAAGTGCTCAACGGTGGACATCATTGAACATATGGGTGAGGTAGGTCTCTTTCTTATATCCCTTTCACATTGGTTTATATAGCATATTGTTGGGATAGAGTTGATTTATGCAGTCATTTCCATCTGTTGTGGTTCACCCTAGCCATAGAGAGATTTTCCTCATAACACAAGGATGGAGAGGTGAACCCTCTCTTGATATTGGAGGATTGTATCTTCCTTTTGGAGGTTTATCCCTCCCTTTATATTTGGAAGTTGTAGATTCTCTTGGAAGTCATTACTTCCCTTGAACAATAACTATTGATTATTTCTCATATATTGTGCATGGTGTATTGTGGTTTATTGGTATAACTCTTCTACTATTGTTCATTGATCATTGTATATAATTGAATATATGATCTGGTTGAATTATAAGTTGAAAACGTTTTTTAATTTGTACTTGATACTGATTCACCCCAACTCTCAGTATCAACACGTTCATCTAAATACCAATGGCCTACTTTTGCTACCATTTTCTTGGCTTCCACAAATAATCTTCGACATTCCTTCTTGAAAATAATCAAATGAATATGAGCAATGAATTCATCACAAATGAGTGCATAAGATTTCTTGCACTTGTTCTCCCATAGTATGTTGAAGTAGACATGGACCGGGAGATCAACAACATGTCAGCCTAAATTCATGTTGGCGAAGACATTACTTGTGCACATGACAGTGAGTAGGTATGAGGCCATGTAGAAAGTGCATTTCTCCCCTTCTTTCAGCATCTGATTATGTTGTACACAAATTCTCAGTTGTTTTGAGATTATTGCTCCCTAGTTGAAGCTTATCCCAGAGATCGCCACTGTGTATGCCAATGACAACCATGCTTTCGAAAACTTGGAGCAGTCCTTCTCTTCATATAACCAAAAGATGGGAGCCATCAAATAGATGTATGTCTCCCTCGGGTTAATCATTCCATAGAATCCATTTCTCTGGTTGGTGAACTTCTTGTCAACTTCCACCATGAGGCCATCAATTGACTGGTGTTATGGAATTCATAGAACTTCACCATGAATTCCATGTCGAGTCGCTCCTCTGGGTCCCTAAGCTTGTAGTATTCTTGGACTTATTTCGGAAGGAAAAATATAACAAATACTTTATTCTCATTGTTGATCAAGCATTTTTGTCTATCTATATGGTCAATGAGCCATTTCATAACCTCTATGTAGGGAAAAAGTGGGGTTCTTCTTGCCACCATGTGTAACTATGACCCTTAGATGTTTGGGAACACCTAGTCATCACAAGACCTTACATTTGGGTTGTTGTGAGGGATATACTCTGGGTATTATTCTCAACGAATTTTGTTGAAGAGATCCCCCCACTGTGAGAGCATTAGTTTGGATGCAGTGCTTGCCTCTGTATCACCAAAGGCTGGAGGCCGGAAAAAATATTTCTTGTTTGTTGTTTTAATGAAAGGCTCTGCCCTAGGAGCATACTCCAATTACCTCACAGTCCCCGTAGAAGAACCTTCACCTATTTCAGCTTCTTTTAGCTTGGGGGCTCTTGGTGAGCATCTGGTGGTTGGATTTTTGGGCAACATATTACCTGCAACTATAACATAGTTTATATATTGTGCAAGAAAACCAGATGCATATATTACATCCAATGAATTGACAAACTTGAATACATACCACTGCATCTTGTTAAACCTGGTTTTGTTGATCAGAGGGTTGGTATAGGCTCGAGACATTCGCTTTGCTACCTCAGATGTTCTAGAATTCAACTTGTGCGTAGAATGAATTCATTCAAAATCATTCTAGAGATTTAAACAAGAATGAACTTACCTTGTCACATCAACCATTCAATTTGGTTTATGAGTTCAATTTCATTAAATTTACCGCTAGATATTCAAATATGTTTTAAACTTAAATTAATTGTGGGTTGATGGCGCGAGTGCGGGTGGTAATGTGGTCTATCAACAATTTCAAATTGTTTTTGTATAATTGGTGCATGAGGTAGAAAAAAATGCAGGATCAAGCATTATCTGGTCTATTAAATGTCCAAATCCGACTATATCTTATGACTTAAACATCCCATTGTTTCGCTAGTTTAGTTAGTGGATCTGGGGTCAGGATTGTGCTTCAAACGTTTTCATTGATATATTCTTTCAAAA
>ML783183.1:1130521-1141346 GCA_009831015.1 Picea engelmannii
TGAGCTACAAATTGAGTTTAAGAGAAGTGTAGGAAGAAGGAGAAAACAAATAACTGCATCAGAGCATTACTGAAATGAATTATGAATTAGTTAAGAAGAAACACACATAGCTTAAATTGCTTAATCTGATAGCATCATAAGATGAATTTCGGGACTTTAACTCTCCAATTTAAACATAAGACAGTGTAAATGGAATTAAATAAAATAGGAAATACATACAATGACAGAAGACAAAACTCATATCACCACCATTAGAATATTTTCATAGAGACTTCAAAAGCTTCTGCATATGTATTCAATTCAGCTCCAGAAAATTAAAATTGAGTTCAGAAACAACAAAAAGGTGCCCTTGCACTTCTACCAACATTTAATTCATTCAGAACTTCTAGTACTTATACAATTCGATTACAATGGATGAACTAGATGTTTCAGCTTCTAAAACTAATTATAAATAATTTGAACTAACAGTCTCGGCACGTGAACGGATTTACAATGATTAACAAAAACGTTTCATAAAATAACGGTTTATTTATTCGACTTCTCGCCTTTTGTCTTTTCCATATGTCTTTCTTTAATATTCTTCCGAACTCGCCAATCTGGTGACACTTGGAGGCTATTTTTTGGTTCCTTGAAAACTACATTTTTTCTTGCCTAGTTGCACAATCTCTTTCCAATGTGAATCAGACAGAATCTCATAATCCATCATTTCCTTTATCGGGATATCTATATCGATGCAAGTAGCATAAGTCATAGTTGCAATCTTGATATTTACAGTATTGAATTGATTTAAGATCTCAAAATCTGTGGTCAAATATTCCACCATATTTGGTCCTTTGAGGTTTTCCACTAGGCCTTCGAATTTGGAATGATCCATCCTGCACTAGGATAGGAGAGAATTGTATTCTTCTTGATCGTATAATTTCCCTTTGCCATCCCAAAATGGTGGGAGGCCTTTTATAAACAATTGTTCAAACATATCCTTGAATTTATGTATGCTCTGCTCCATCTGTAAGGCTTTGGTTTGAACTGACTTGAGAAAGTTGTTCTTAGCAATGATTATACTGGCCCAAATGATTAGTGTAGTCCTGTCTTTGACCCCAATGGTTTGAATTTCAATAGTGGGAACGGAAATCCACAAATTTATAGAGTTTTGGGCCCACTCTAAGGGATTTTTCACTAGTGTGTCATTCACAACAATACATCTTCTTTGGGCAGTGAGAGCCATGCTATCTTTTTCATTTATGAAATTCAAGTACACCCTGAACTTAGCAGCTTCAACAACAATAGAGTCTCAAATTACATGTTTAGATCCCTGCAAAAGTTCCTTACCTTTCAATCTCATCTTCAAATAGTCTACTCTTTCATGCAAATCTTGAATTTCCCTTTGAGTTAAGTCATCTTCTCATCCTTTATTTTCATTTCTTGCTGCAACTTTTCTATGACCCCCTTAAGGCTTTTGATTTATCCTGCCTTCATGCTTACTTGGGACATAGCTTGGATGATATCTTTAGTGTTTGAATCATCTTTTATTGTACCTGGTACAACTAAAACCTTGTTTGATACCTCTACCTATCCTTGTGACCAATTCTCCTTTTCCTTTTCCAGCTGCAATACTTTTTCTTTGTAATTTAGTGCTTCCTGCTAAAATGTCTCTTTTTCTAGTTCTAGAACAGTCAAATATTTTGTTTTTGGGTTCTTTGTGGCATACAAATTTAGCCTCTTCTTCATTCTTTGAATCATCTTGTCTTTCTCATCTAAGGAACATTTTACCCCTTGAGGGACTTCATATTTGAATCTTTTGACTTGAGTCTACCAGGCTCTCCTCGATTCTTTTTCTTGCCTCAAACTCATACTCAGGTAGTCTGAATATAACATGCCACTAGTGTTTCTGTGAAATTTCACCTTGTCTGGGGCATTGATATTTTCATAATGCAACTTAATTTCAGAAACTTTATCCTCATCTGCCACTGCTACGTTGAGTCTCTTTCTTTCTACATCCCTAACTGAGAACATGGAAGACTTATCCTGAGAAACCATTTCTACTTTGAGAATCAAATCCATTATTTCACTCATGGCCAAGCTCCCTTTCACAGCATATTGATTTACTATATCTTCTTCGGATTGGTAGACTGCCCCAGGTGTCTTATCAAAGACATGTTTCTTGCTACTAAAATCCCTTGAGCTACCTTCACTCTGTGGCATGCTTTCTATACTAGCCTCTTCACTTTTGGTCCCACTCTCCACCATTTCCATATTCATTTGCTTGTTAGGTTCTTCTTCCTCCAGGTGTACTATCTATAGGGACTGTTTGATTTTTATTTTCTTGAGAACATTATGCTGACCACCGGTGCCAAGGGCCTCTGAACTGCTCCTTTTGCTATAAATACTCATCTTGGGATATTTAATAATCATCCTTGGAGAATTTTTGTGTGTCTGGGTCTATTGTCGGGTTGATTCTATCTATTGTGTCTGATCAGGATGCAAAATGACTTCCATATCTGGATAAGTTTTCAAATTTTCTAGTTTATAAAAACCTTCAACATAATCATGTCCATAAGGGCCTTGTTTTCTCATCAGTATTCTTTTAGATATGACCTGGTGTAGATCATATTTTCTCCCTTGTAACTATGCAAACCCAAAATCCTTGAGCTTGGCCTAGATCTGAGGCAAGAATTCTCTAGTCTTTACAAAAAAGGGTCCTATTATGAAAGGAAACATTAAGTTAGAAACATTGCGCATTTTTAGAAAATGTGTCATTTCTGTAATGATTCTTTGCCTGATGAACTCCAGGGAAAAGACTCTGGGAGTTAGGAAAACATGCAAAAGGTAAGGTTCCTCTTGATAACCATATACCCAAATTACAGGATAGTGCATGAACGTCACCCAATTTCCTACTCTATTCTCCGGATTGAGCTGCAAATAACTTTTCATTTCTTCTAAAACCCTTGGCAGGTTGGTGCTAAAGATTAAGCTATAAACCCTATACATGATCTTATTTATAAAAATGAGCATTGTCATCATTTTGCATTCAGTTGAGATGACTACATCTTTAGGGAACTTTGTCTTGTTTGTCTCTAGGAACATTCTCAACAAGTGTGTGTAATATCTAAAGTTCCTTAGTGATTGTAAGTTCACTAGATTCTTGTGTATATTATTAGCTATGAACTCTTCAAAACTAATACAGACAGTTTGATTAGACTCTGACTGAAAAAAGGTCAACATAAAACCTAACATGACTTTTACTAAAAATTTGTCATTATCTAAACCTAAAATCTGACTGAGTATGGAACAGGTCCATTGGACCTTAATAACCATGATGCTCACATTCATAGGCAACGACATACTCTTAGAATGATGTTCAGGTTTAACAATGGTCTGAAAAAATAAGGTTTTGACCTCAGGGGGACATTCTCTTTAGGTTGTAATTAGCTTGTCTTCATCGAAGGGTTCAGACATTGCGGGGGGAGACTAGTGTATCGAGGGCATGTCGAATTGATGGGTTATCTACTCTGCGCATGACCTCTGACCCTAAATTATTTAAAAAAACCTATTCTTCCTGTGAGTATTGTTCTCCACATAAGCTTATGAATTCCGTGAAATGGAATGCGACCTTGAGGGTGTAAGGGACTATGGAGGCTTAGACCACTTCGAGGAAAGGTATTTGTTTTCCCACATTATCTAACAAATTGGCTCTGGATATGGAGATGGGTGAGGCAGTTATTTCTGTATCAAATATATCAGCGTCTTTTTCAATTAGGGTTTCTTCTTTCGAGCTGGGATCTTGTTCTGTTATGGATAAAATGATAGGAATCATGGCCATGAATAAAAATACCTACGAATGAGTGGAGAATGCATGAGTTTGGTTCGCTATCGAGCTTCAGTTTGAACGGATCATTTGCGCCAATTTTCAAACATTCAAATGATTTGAAATATCATAAAATAATGACCGAGGACCCTCCATTTATATATGCTTTTCGATATTAGGGGTGAGGCAAAGAAGTTTGGGGTAGACTTATTTTCACCCCCATATGCCTCTAGTGGCACAATGTGGTCACGAGCTAAAACCATGGTATTTCTATCGGCCCACTGTCAAGTGATTAAACTTTGCACTAGTTCCCCACCCAATATGGTTTATGACCGTTGATTTTGGATGTTTGAGATTTGTGGACCATCGGGCCCCATCAACTTCCGCACTTCCGCTATATTTATTACTTCTCTTCTAGATGTGACCCTATCCTCCAAACTCTTGCATCTCCACACTAATCTAGCCCCTCACTAAATTGCAAGACTTGGCTTCCATCTAAAAATTGTTATAGTGATAACATAGGCTCCAAATCGGGATGTTATCCTCCTTGCGAGGTAGAAAATAACAGTAGACCAAGTTCCTACCCATTGGGTTGTGATTTAATCCTACAGTCTGAAACTACCAACCATTATTCAAATACTTAAAATCGACCCAGCATAGCTCAGGGCCTTCACTTCGGGCTTCAACTATGTTTCTTTGATTCCAACCTCTTCATGCAAAAAGAAAACACAAAAACAAGTATGTACAATGAATGGAAGGGGTGATGATTGTTTAAACGATATAATGTTTGAGGAACCTCCCATTCACAGGCCCTCCTCCAACATTGTCTCCATTACTCTCTTGTAGTATGTAGCATTTTTTTCGTAGTATGCTGCAATCTCGAATGGTCCCAACCATAGATGGTCAAATTTCTCGTACTTTCCCTTATCTTCATTTATATTGTCCCATTTTAATACCAAGTCTCCCAGTTTGAATTCATCCACCTTGGTACATCTGTCGAAATCCTCTTTGATCTTATCTTGGCGTAGCTGAGCATTATTGAAAGACCTTTCCCTGGTCTGTTGGACACTGATTAGTTCATCCTTTCTTCTTCGAGCGACATATGTTTCTGCATCCTGATCTTGTAACAACCTCATTAATGGCAACCCTAATGCACTAGGAAGATTGCATCTGTACCATAAACGATATGAAAATGGGATGTGGATATAGATCTCTTTGGGGTGATTATGTCAGCCCATAGTGCATGGATGAGATTTTTGTGCCAAGCCTTTTTATTATCTTGCAGCAGTTTCTTGATAATTCTTACTAAGTTTTTATTAGAAGACTCAGTCAACCCATTTCCTTGAGGGTAATAATACGTAGAATGGCCAAGGGTGATATTGTAATCACTACAAAATTTCTCTATTTTCTTGGACTTGAAAGTTGTTTCATTGTCCATTATGATCTTGATGGGGCATTCAAACCTGGACAAAATATTGTCTTCTAAAATATGGATGATAACAACGTCTGTTGCCTACCTGGTGGGAACTACCTCGATCCATTTAGTGAAATAATATGTTGCTTTCAAAATCCATTTTTGTTGGGCTGAGGAATGTGGATGTATTTCCCCTATAAAATCAAGGCCCCACTATCTAAAAGGAGCTTCCACAGAGATGGGTTTCAAAGGAAGAGGCTACAATTTTCCCTTCCCATCAAAAATTTGGAATTCATGGAATTTTGAATCCTCTTTATAGACATTAGAAAAAATGTTGGGCCAATAGAATCCAACCCTCAAAATCTTATGCACAGCTGTTTTCCAATAATGGTGACCCCCACAGTCAACCTTATGGAACTATCTGATGGTATTTTCTTCTTCTTCTTCTACCAAACTCAACAAAATCCCCCCTCGATCTTTCCAATATAGATATTGATTTACTATACAAAAATTTGTTGCCTTCAGTTTCAAGAATCTAGCTTTTGTTTTACTAAATTCAAGAGGGGCCTGCAAATTTTTCAGCACATAGATGATATCTGCATACCATGTGGAGTGAACAAATTTTAGGGATATTTGAGTCATTTTCTCTTCTTGTGCACCTTATGATAGGTCTGCATTGAAATTTATTTCTAGTATTTCACAATTGGTCTGTGCCATCAGCTTCGCAAGCCCCTCTCCCTTGATCAACTTGGTGGCTTTGATCTCAATGTCATATTCTAACAACATTGCTATCCATTTACCCCTCTTTCCTTCAGGATCAGGTTGGGTAAAGATGTCTTTCGCAGAGCTACTAGGCACATAAGAAGTAACATGGGAATGCAAGATGTAAACTATAAATTCTTTCAAGGCCTTGACTAGTGCATATGCTTGCTTCTCCATGATATCATATTTCAAAGGGGCATCCCTCAATGTCTTGTTGTAATATGCTATTGGATTCTCGAAATTCTTCTCATCTTTCTGTAGTAAAACACCAACAATTGTGTGCTCCAAGGAAAAAGAGAACAATATGAACTCTTTTTCAAAGTTTGGGTTGGCCAGTATTGGATCCTTGGTTAATGCAACTTTGATGTCTTCAAAGGATTTTCTGGCATCAGGGGTCCACTTTATTTCATTTCCCTTCTTGATAATGTTGGTAATATAATTTATGATTTGAGCTAAGTTAGGGATAAACCTTATTAGAAAGTTCACTTTTCCCACGAAAGATTGTACCTCCTTTTTACTTCTGGGTATGCCAATTTTTAAGATCCCTTCAACTCTGTTGAGATCTACCTTTATCCCATCTTTTGAAATAACATGACCCAACAACTTTCCTTCTTCCATGGCGAAATTTGACTTCTTAGGGTTCAATGAGATTCCAAACTTTCTACACTTTTGAAATTCCCTCCTTAGATGATTGAGGTGTTCTTCATGTCAAATAGAATACATAGTGATATCATCTAGGTAGATAACAATGAATTTGTCTTTTCATCAACAAAATCTATGTCCATATCTCTTTGAAAAGTTTCCTCTACATTCATGAGCCCAAATGGCATCTTAGCATACATGAATATTCCCCATGGAGTTGTGAAGGTTGTTTTCTCCTGATCGTTAGGGTGCACCATAATCTGATTGTATCCATATAATCCATCTAACATTGACATTTTCTAAGAACCCGCCACTTTCTATAAAATGTGATTCATATTAGGGAGTGGGTAGTTGTCCTTTATAGGTACTTTGTTCAAATTTATGAAATCCACACACAACCTGATTTCTCCACTCTTCTTTCTGACTGGCTCTAGATTTTCTACCCATTTAGAAAACCTCAGAGATACTATGATATTGGATTCAAATAGCTTTTTTACCTCTTTTTGAATTAAGGGAAGCAACAACGGGTTTATCCTTATTAACTTCTGTTTGAAAGGCTTGTGATCTTCTTTGATTGAGATCACATTCTGAATTATATTAGCTTCATAGACTTTCAGATCATCATAGCTCCAAGTGAAAACATTAGGGAACTCTTTCATTAATTTGATATATCTCTCCATGACTTCAGGGATGAGTGTTCTGGACAACTTAATGATCTCTGGGTCCTCCTAAGTCCCAATATTGAAATCTTCCACATCCCCTTCATTTATTTTAATCTTTGGACTTCTAACGACATCATTATTATCAAAGAGTTTCTCCAATAGAACCAGACCCTTGGGAATGATGTTTCTCTTTAGCTGAACTACGTCTCTACCTACAATCTGATTGTCAAAGTACCCATGTTTTGTGAAAGCATCTGCATCTACCTCTTCATCATAGTATTCTTCGTCAATTTCCAGATTCTCAAATTCATTCTCCATCTTGAGGAATCTTTCTATATGTTTGTCATCTTCAAAAACATGCCAATATTTAATATTGTTTGGTACTATTGTCTTGTATTTGACCTGAACATCATATTTTTTGTCAGGGAAGATTGGAACTTTGAAAACTATTTCTGAAGTATCCAAGGCATCAACAATCTAATTATGTCCTCTTGGAATTGCTGAAAGATTATACTATGGAAATTTCTCAAGGAGGTATAGTAATAGGTTCCTATAAGCCCTTGGTATGGGATGTTTCACTTGGTATATGCCTTTGATTTGATTGATAATTAGCTCAGATTCTCCATGTAAAACAATTCTTTTGGCACCTAATTCCTTCAAAACCTTCAACCCCAATATTAATGCTTCATATTCGGCCATGTTATTCGTGCACTCAAAGACAATCTTATAAGAACACAATTTTGAATCTCCTTTGGGGTGATTGATCCATATTCCAGCCCTCGCTCCCTCTCTTTAGGAAACTCTATCAAAACTCATCTTCCATATCTGATATTTTATGTTATCTTGCTTCTCTGAAAACTCCTCAATCTACTGATTAGATCTCTCTTTTTCAGCCATATCGATTTCAGGCTCTTTCTCCTCAAAACATAGGTCATTGAATAAAATGGAAGGTCCCAACTCAGTTTCAACAAAGTATATGGGATGATTACTCGGCTTTGGCTTGTTTTTGACCATGTATTTGAGCAAAACCTCTCTGTACAACCTTTTGTCTTGACCAAAGACAGGGATAGTGGTGTATGACATATGCATCTAGAGGGTTCCCTTTAATTTTGTAGCCTAAGACCTTGATAACATCATGCTAAAGTTGGGAGGAATATCAGCAACCACTACATCCATAACCATGTTCTTTGTTCGGATCTATGCCAAAGATACCACTAGATCTTTGATAAGACCTAGACACTTCACCTTCCTAGAATCAAAAGAGAACAGGTCTTTGTAAGGCCTTGCGATGTCCAAGCCTAGTTGATCCATGACCACCTTGGGCATTAGGTTATGATATTCTCCTCAATCCAACATGGCATTGTGTAGGGTCATATCATGGATTTTCAAGATGACATAGAAAGGGGGAACTTCTTCATTATCACTATTTTCTTCTACTCTTGGTCCAAATAAGATGGGTGGGTGATCATCTTGTATGTTCAGGGTATCATAAGTTTGTTCCATCTTAAGAATATTTATGATTTGATTTCTATAGTCGTTTTTCTTAATCAATTCTTTGAATGGTACATAAATTTTGATCTTGGACATCTCACTTTCAAAATTAAAAGAGGATCGTGTTTTCTCTACCTCTTTGGTGATCATTTCTTTCCTTGCCTCCAATATTTTCTTATGGGGCTCTTCTTTCTTCTTTCGTTTGTGCACAATACCCTTTGTAGCAGAATCCTTTGCAACAAAATCTTTTGCAGCAGAATATTTTCCAGCAGAATCATTTTTTGGGCTGACTTGAAGAGGGTATGTTACTTTGAGCATCTTTGGTGGGGTTTCCCTTTGGAGGATTCCCTTTTTGAGGGTTTTCAGACACTCTTTGATTATGAATATTGTATTGTCTCTGCAATTGCATGATGGCATCCTACAATCCTGCTTGGTAATCTTCCCTTTCTACCAATAAACTTTCCTCCTCATCTTGCATGAAGATCTCATTTTCATCCATGAACTGGTCATGTTCTTCTTTAGTAAAAAAAACCTATGTTTCCTTATCATCACAACAGTTCATGTCATCTTCAAAATATCCACCATAATTCTCATTTACATAATTATTTTGGAAAGGAGGCCTTACTTGATAATCCCATTGAATCCCTTGATTTGTTTGATTCACTTGATTCATGTGATTCACTTGATTTTCCCGATTTATCTAATCTCCTTGATTTGCCTGATTCCCCTGACTTCTTTGCTCTCTTTGTCTAAATTGTGGGATTGCTGGTCTACTTGGATTTTTGAGTGGACTGTCAACTTGTTCTCTAGGGTTAAGCCTATTATCTAAGGCCATTCTTTCCATCATTATCTCCATGGTTCTCATCATTGTTTCAAACCTTTCTTCTGATGTTTGGGAGGTTGAAGTCTGTTCCTTATCTTGAGCTTTGTTCATTTCCTTGCCAGAGTTAGATTTTATATTTCTTGAAGCCATTAGATTCACTTCGAATTCTATGGAATCAATCATCATATCATCTAATGTAGCAGATCTTCGTTCTCTCAATAACAAAGAAAAATCACTTTCAAAAGAATCAACATATCTGAGTTGAGTAACTTTAGGATGGGGTTTTACCTCAACAGGAATCAAATTATATACCTTTACGAATCTGGATGAAAACTCTTGCATTGTTTCGTTAGGTGATCTCTTCATGTTGTGATATTGGGTCAACAACTAAAGGGGATTTTTTATTTAAGTCCCATTTTGCAAGGAAGCTAGTTTCAAAGGCCTCAAAATCTATGATACTAGCTGTTGGAAGGGCTCTGAACTACTTCCTCACTTCTCCTGTAAGAGTTTGTGCAAATAGTGTCATTTTTGCATCTTCGAAGTCCACTTCTTCTAATTCTATGAAATCATTAAACGAATCTAGGTGCTTATGGGATGATATACTACCTTCAACATCATATATTTTTATCCTTAGGTTATACTCTCAAGGCAAATCATGTAGTTGAGAAGGTAGTACGAGAGGAGAAAATATAGCTGCCATGGTTGATGTGAGGGGTCAGAGTGGCTATTGATTCTTAGTGTGGATCACTATAGTCTTGGAAGATGTAGCTAAAAGAAAATCTTGGAATTTTTTTTTGTCAAAGATGACCTCGCTCAAACAGGATTTAGATTTAGTTCTGAACAAAGTTTGTTCAAATTTCACATCAAACTCAAGGTCTTCAATGCTTGTCACTCCGTCCTTGGTGTAACAGCCCTACTAGAATATATACTTAGGGATTATTAAGTAAAATATTTATTAGGTAATTAATTTTTCCTACCATGTTAATAACTAAACAAAGATTGATCTAATGATATTAATTAAGTATTTATTAACTAATTAAATGTTATAATTTTGATTAATTAATTAATTAATTAAATACCTATTACATTTAATAACATGAGTATTAAATTTAAAAGATTAATAAGTTATATTGTTTAAATTAAAAGGTTACGTACATGGAAAGGGATAACATATTAATTACGAGAGGATAAAATAATAAAGGAAAGGATAAGGGGCATTAACTAGG
>ML783183.1:1201106-1254728 GCA_009831015.1 Picea engelmannii
CTCCATTGTCTCAGCGCAAGGAGAGAGATTGAGCGTTTAGAGCATTGGGACGTTGTCTTCGTTAGGACGAAGAATATAAGTAGGCTTTTTGAGATCTTATAAGTCTCGACTGAGCTTCTGCATCCTGAGACAATGGCACAACACCAAATTAAAATAAAGCTGTCCCGGACTGTTTCCGTTTCATCGGTTATCCCTACTGTGAGACATCGAATGTTCCTCTCTAATCTCGATGTTCGTTGGATTACCTTTAACAACACGAAGCTTCTTCTCTTTTATAAAACAGAAAGTCGGGAGGAGTTTTGTAAGATCGTGGAGACGCTAAAAAGGAGCCTGTCTTCAGTTCTAGTGGACTTCTATCCATTTGCAGGTCGGTTGGACATCCAGCGAGGAGAATCGGGCCGGCCCGAAGTTGACTGCAACGATGAGGGAGTGGAATTCGTTGAAGCATCGACTGATATATCTTTTGAGGACGTGGAAAAAGATGAGTTTCAGCACAAAAGCTTCTTCAGGGAGCTTGCCCTGACGCATGCAAACAGCTACGCCGCGCCGCTCCTCTCCATCCAGGTAGCGAAAAATCACCACATGCTTCTCTATTTCTACAATTATGAGTAATTAATAACATGCTTCAGATATTGCAGGTCACCGCTTTCCGGGAAGGAGGAATTTGCATTGGAACGACTTTTCATCATGCTATTGCAGACGGGAATTCGTTTTGGTATTTCATGAAATGCTGGGCTGAACGGAGCAGAGGGCTTCTTATTTCCAAGAAGCCCGAGCATATGAGAACAGTGTTCAAGCGTGACAAAAAGAATTACGCGATACCCAAGATTTCTTTGAAGAGCGAAGAAGTAGTCAACGATCGGGTTAAGGGAGGGCAGGTTATCAAATTTCTGCCAGACGATTTACTGCCCATTAATTCAGAACCTCCGTCGACACAGAAGGATTCAATCAACGTAATCACCGGTGCCGTTGCAGTGAAGAACTCTGAGAATGATAGTATTAAGAAATCCATGAAAGACGAAACAGAACTGGAAATCTCAACTTTTCATTTTAGCGAAAAAATGATTCGAAGTCTGAAGGAACGAGCTCAGGCTTCAAGCTCGTTTGTGGCAGTTGCAGCACATTTTTGGAAATGCGTAATGGAAGCTCGCAATGTTCCAGAGGACCAGCCTGTGTATATCCAAGTGCTTGCAGACTGCAGAGACCAGTTAAAACCGCCTTTACCACCAACGTATTTTGGTAACTGCATATGCCCGGGCGCGGCCCAGACTACGGCCAAGCAACTATTGGAGCAAGATATCTACTTTGCTGCTGGTCTCATCCAAGAGGTAATCAATTCCTGCAAAACAGAGGTGCAGCTTAACAATTATATAGACTGGATTGAACCTCGTGACCTTGGCTGCTCCAACGAACTTGACAGTGACTACTCTGTAATAGTAGTGAACTCTCCAAAATATCATGTTTACGATATAGACTATGGATGGGGAAAGCCGCTGAGTGTGCTGCCAGCAACCATAGGCGTAATTGGAGGGATGTTTTTGTTCCCCGGAAGAGACGGAGGAAGAAGTATCGATCTCTGTACTCGCCTTCCTCGCCCTCATATGGAAACCCTAAAACGCATCCTCCTGGTCAGAGCTGACGCCCTATCTTGCAGGTTATAGAGTAAGTTTACTAGGTCAGAGCTGACAACCTATCTTGTATGTTATATAATAAATTTAATATCACGTTTGCACAAATTTATAGGAGTAAGATAACTACAAATTTATAGGAGTAAGGAGCAAACATTTTTTTTCAGGTAAAAAAATGGTTTGAATTTGGTTAGATTTTTAAGGAGTAGTCTCAGTTTTGTATGTATGGATCAAAGTTTCATGCATTTCATAACTTTACACCAAAGGTTTTGTTTCATTTTAAACCAACCCAGATGTTCAGAAAATAAATCAGAATTTTGGATTAATCCGAAATTTAAAACTACATCGTTGAAAAAGTAACTCCTGAAAAAACATTGCTCCAAAGTCAGCCCACTCCTATATCCAACATCATGTATTTATTAGGAAAATGTGTAACTGATAACTTTGACAATATTATATCATGTATTTATTAGGAAGATTTGGAATTGATAACTTTGACAATAAAGTTTTGAAGATGAATCCAATTTCGAATTTGGCAAATAAAATCTTGACAATGAATCCAATTTCGACTTTGTTCATTATAATGGTTCAAACTATAATCAATGCACAAGATTTCTCTGAAATTCCTCACCACAAAAATCTCAAAACAGTGATAATATATTTAAAAAATATATTTATACTGTTTGTCAAACTGATTTCATTTAACCAGAATATCTTATAAACATGGTCTTGTATGTGTCTAGGAGGAGATTCTTTTGCGTTTGAATATCTTGTTTTGGTAAAGAAAGACGTTTCAACAGTGGGATAGAATTGAAAGTGGGCAAAGCATGTTGCTGTCAAATTGTAAAGCATAAAACAAAGTTTTTTTTTAACAATTTTATAGTTTATTTTTTTAAATAAAATGAAAACGAATTATTATCTATGATAAACAAAATGAGAAATTTATATATTATATATTACAACATCAGAGTATAAGTAGCACCCTCTCATATACAATTAACATCCTAAATACAATCACTGACTGAGTGTGCAATAGAAATAAGCTCAAGCACATAAGAATGGCCCAAATAATCGTTTACTAACAATTCCCTTTTGGGGATTTGTAGAAAGAGTCGTCTTTCTGGTCCCTATTGTTGAAAATAAACTTGATGGGAACTCGGGTGTAAATGCCCTGCACTCACCAAACCATGAACAACAATGTGAGATAAATACTCTGCCACCTCTTTTGACTTTCAAGTAGGGATAATTATTAATCCTCTTTAACATATTTCAGCTAGTTACCAAAATATTTAATGCATACAGTGGGTAAGATATTTTGCAGCTATGTTTTTTTTCAAGTAATGGAAATGTGTTCATCTTTAGACAGCAGAAGAGGAGTAAATATCAATATTTACAAGAGAAGAGGAAGTGAATGTGCAGCAGCAATGAATGAAATTGAACTTTGTTTTTAATATAAATTTGGTTTTTTCTCACATATACAACATTATGCTTTGTACTATGTTTTCCCTCATTTTTTTTTTCTTGGATACTATGTTTCTTTTTGGTTCTTTGAGATGGATAGGAGCAACAACATGTGGCAATAAGTACCACAGTTTGATAAAACAAAATATGATATGGTGCATCAAGATCACACTAAAGGAGAATAGGTAGAAGGATGCCAAGGCCCTTTATTTTATACAAATAATAATAAGAGACACCATTTTTCCAAGGATAAAAGCAACTACAAAATCCAAGAAAACATAAGATACTTTGGAAAATGCATACCAAGGTAGCAACAAGGTAAATCTTCTCAAGTTTCAAATGTTAAGAAGAGATATTCAAAGTTTGCAAATGAAAGAGTCTAAGTCAATGAATGATTTCTTCACTCACACTATGATCTTGGGTAACCAAATTAGAACTAATGGATACATTCTTGAGGATAAAAGAATCATAGAAAAAACCTTGAGAAGTCTTCCTCCCAGGTTTGATCCTATTGTTGTAGCAATACAAGAGTGAAAGGATTTAACTCAAATGTGTCTTCATGATCTTATGGGTTCCCAACAAATCCATGAACAAAGGAGGAATAGATTAGCTATTATCTCTTCTAAGAAATATTTTATATCTCAAGTTTCAGTTAGAGGAAGAGGTAGATCATCCAGGAATAGAGGAGTTGCTACAGGTCGTGGAAGTGGAAGTTTAACAAAAACCATGAAAGAGGATGAAACAATTCTTCAAAAACATGTGGAAGAGGAAGGAGCAACAACAATTCACATGGAAGATTTTCAAAAACTTATGACAATTCAAATGTCCAATGTCATTACTGTAAAAAGATTGGACATTATGCATCAAAATGTAGAAAAAAACAATATGATATGTATCACCAAAATGGAAATTTCATTAAGAGGAGAGAAAATGAAGGTGAAAAAAAAGAAAATATATTTTTCATTCACAATGTAGCAGAAGAAAGTAATAAGGACTTTTGCTACATAGATAGTGGTTGTAACAACAACATGAGTGGAAACAAAGAATTTTTTCTAGCATTGATGAATCAATGAATGAGAAATAATAACAAAGTTCCACACACCGGTAAATGATGCATCTCCCTTTACACCATGCAAGGTGGAATTAAATGAATCCAAGATGTATATGATGTCCCTCGTTTAAAACATAACCTCATTAGTGTTGGACAATTAGTTCAAAATGGATATAGAGTTATATTCGAGATTGGAGAATACATTAGTTTTTATAAAAATGGAAATGATAGTCAAATTACAATGGTTAAGATAAGAAATACAAGAATGTTTCCTTTAACCATGAAGAATGATTTGTAGTTCCATGGAAAGTTGATACAATAGACCAATCTAGTGTTGGATCATGTTGTCATTGATGCCAATGATTTGATTGATTGATGTCAAGTGATTGATTGATGTCAAAGGATTGATTGATTGATGATTGATGTAATGTAATGTGTATTATCCTTGATAAGAAATCATATATGAAGATGGATCGATGAGTTGTGATTCATGATATGATGAAGATGGATCAATGAGTTGTCATTGATACATGATGAAGACGGATTGATGTGGTTTCATTGGTATATGATGCATTGTTGGAAAAATGTATAGATGCCTCATTATTGTCTTATCATGATTGATACGGTACACAAATGGATGAACTCCAAAGTGGTCCCCTTATGGTGAAAGCCCTCACGGGAAGACGCTTTGCGGATTCAGTTATCCTAGAAGAATGGTTGGAGGATCCATGCTCTCATTATTGTCTTATCATGATTGATAATGTGCACAAATGGATGAACTCCAAAGTGGTCCCCTTATGGTGAAAGACCTCACACGAAGATGCTTTGTGTATTGAGTTATCCTAGAAGAATGGTTGGAGGACCCATGCTTGTATGTGGAATAATGAGATGAAGATCAAGGAAATTGTTGGTGAAACTATCCTAGATGGGCAGTGCTTGTCATGCCATTTCCAGTGGTATGTGGAATGTCACATAACTCCTCATGGTTTGAGAGTTATGGCCTTACGAAGATGAAGGACCCCCACATGAAGGCTTGAAGTCCCCAAGGTCAAAGAAGTCAAAGTGACCTAAAAGAAGAAATCATTATTTAAACGATAAAGTATTGGAGAACTTTCTATTTATGGAAATTGGTTAACCCTAAAATAAGGAAAATATGTTAAGTGACCTAGAAATGAGTTAAGTGACCTAAAAATGGGTTAAAGAAGAAATCATTATTTAAATGATAAAGTAAAGTGACAAAGTCAAGGTGGATTATTTAAATAATAAAGAGAAGTGACAAAATCAAGAAATGATAAAGTAAGGCGGAAAAATCAAGAAGGAATATTTAAATGATAAAGTATTGGAGAACTTTCTATTTATGGAAAGTGGTTAACCCTAAAATAAAGAAAATAGGTTAAGTGACCTAGAAATGGGTTAATTGACCTAAAAATGGTTTAGGTGAACTAGAGTATGAAAGTATAAGTAAGATAGCAATGGTCTCTTGTAGATCATCCTTTTTTGGATCAATGGAGAGCTTCTTGTGAGAATATCTTTTGGAGTATTGATGGAGAGCTTCTTAAGAATTTTTGGTGTGGAACACCTGAGAATATTGAAGGTATATAGGTGACTGAGGTAACCAAAGGATATATAAGACAAATTTCAGAGGGAAGGTGAAGAAAATAGGGCCGAAATTCAAGGGAGGATAAATTATTTTCATGATGCTTTCTAAGGTATGTTATTTACAGGTCATCTCACCATTTTCGCAATAATTTTTTTTATATAATGATTGAGACCGTGAGATTGATATGCCATTCATAAAACATATCCCAATATCTTTGGTAAACAATTCATCTTGTGGGTCATTTTATTTTTGAAGATACACTCCGTGGAAAATAGGATTTGTGGCTAGTCTTGAAACTAGTCTAAAACAAGTGTTTCGGGTAAAAACGTTATAACCTCTTCATAACAGATCCAAATTTAGTGAGACCAATTGTGTTGGTTAGATTACAGTATGTAGTATTTTTTTTAATAGTTTAATATCGATTGAACAAGTATTCTGTGCGGGGCACGCTCTACAAGGTCGCTCTCTAGAATAATCCAGAATTCAACAAGGTATGTCATTATTGCTATAACTCCTTTTCTGAGAGGTTCCGAGAAGTGACACCTGGAGGAATTGCATAAAACACATTGAATAACATTTGTATCATTTTAATATCTTTATTCATTACAGGTACAAAGTTATGAGTATTTCAAGTTAGGGTTGTTGACTAATCCAAAACTAGTCATGGTTGAGACAAGCAGTTGATGAGTTGGCACATACATGAGGTGTATAGTTGATGATGTTGGTACATATTGATGAGTCATTGTTTATGAGTATTTGACACATGATTGATATATACTTGGTACCTGGTTGGATGTACTTTTTTATGGTACAGGTTTATTACATGTTGTTTGGCATAGGTTGGTGCATGGTTGATGAATTTGTTTATGGTACGGATTGATATATGTTGAGGATTGTTGACTCATCTCAGTTGGTAATGAGGGTGTAAGATGAGTCTTTCATTATATATATGGTGCTCTTTTAGAGTTGTACTATATTCAGTTGTTGTTGAAAAAGCCCAAGGATTGTAGTCTGTAATAAAAATAAAATTGTAC
Source organism: Picea engelmannii (assembly GCA_009831015.1). NCBI lineage: Eukaryota > Viridiplantae > Streptophyta > Pinopsida > Pinales > Pinaceae > Picea > Picea engelmannii. The sequence goes on from ML783183.1 coordinate 1,207,881, forward strand.
ATACATCTTTTGTTCTTTGTGTTCCTTGTGGTGATTACTTGTTGATGATATATTTCTGATATATGTTGTTTATATGTGTTAAAATTTAACTGGTTATAAATGAAAACAATGACTAATGAGTTAATGGTGATTTTTAACTAAGGAGTTTTGGGAAAAAGAGCCCTACATTGTTAACCCCCCCCCCCCCCCTCTCAGTGTAGTCGATGTGTCCTACANACCCCCCCCCCCCCCCCTCTCAGTGTAGTCGATGTGTCCTACAATTGGTATCAGAACAGGCCTTCACTACAAGCGTTAACAAGCTTGAAGGATATACATAGACACACAAATGGATGATGAAGTTCCAATCCTTGATGAGGAAAAGTATTATACTTGGAGAATAGAGATGAGATTACATTTGAAGACAATGGGAGAAACAATTTGTAAGGCAACCATTGGTGGATCAGTTCCGTTGAATAACAAGTCAAAGTTTGTAGCTCAAAGAGACGAAAGGAATAATGATGCATTGGCTCTCAAGACCATTCTTAGTGGACTCTCATGCCCTATCAAAGAAAGCATGGAACAATGCACTTACACCAAGGATCTATTGCTAAAGCTAGAGGAGAGATATCAAAGAAAGAATGAGAGCAAAGACATTGAAGACAACTCCATCAAGACACATGAAGGTAAAGAATCTTCAAAAACTCTTGGTTTCATTATTTCTAAAAGTAATAATGTTGGTAAAAAGGAAGTTCTTGAAGACATTTCAAATGAAGGAAAATAATCATGTGATGATGTTAACAAAAGGGAATATCTTGAACACATTTCAAATGAAGGTAAAGAATCTACACAAACCCTTGATTGCAATAATTCAAAATGTGATGATGATGAATTTTTTTCTACAAGTGAAGAAGAAAATCTAGAAGTAGTTTGGATAAAATCAATTGATTGTTATCCCATGGAAGAAGTAGAGGAAAAACTATTGGATCTCAAAGAGAAAGTTGAGAGAGGTCTATATGAATATAGCAATGACCACTATTATATAGACTGTAGTTGTCTTTCAGATAACACTAAAAAATTTCTCAAGAAGATTCAAAGGCACATCTTGAAGTTAAAAGAAATGCTCAAAGAACTAGAAGAAAGTAGTAAGACACAATTAGAATAAAAGGAAGAAAATATCACAAGAATAAAGAATGAAAAATAAGATATGAAGGTAGATGATGAGATTAGGAGTGCAGGAACACAAGAAGAATGTCCATGATGAGGACTTCAGATAGCATGGCTAAAACAAGGAATGAAGTAAGGAAGGGATACATCTTTGAAAAGATGGATGATCATAGGTCAAGTTCTAAGGAGTACGGACATCTATAGAAATGGGTGAAGAAGACAGAGCATCCAGAACATAATGAAAGACTAAAGGGAATTTCAAAAATGTCATCTACTGAGGGATACGCGAGTGACAATGTGTAATGTCCCTTTCCAAATAGGAGTTCTAGAAAAGGAGGCTTAATGGTCTAAGCCACCCCGTTAGACTATAGCCAGGGCCAAAGAGGGGTAACCAGGGTTACTAGAGGTCACTCTAGTCACAGGTGTTATATTCAAAAAGTGACATTGAGCTAACAAGGGTTAACAACGCTTTTAAGTCATTATGAGCTAAAAATAGAAGTCAACAATGAACTAGGGTTTCAGCATGATTTAGGGTTTTGGAGATCTATAAAGGAAGGGTCAGGGACCTAATTCATCATTATGCAGATTATGACATGTCATTGAGGAGAAGAGGTGCATCTTAGGAGAGATAGTTCAGTGAATTCTAGGAGGAAGACACCAGTTGGTTGATTTTGGTGTTGAAAGACACACCCTAGTCACCAGGAAGATCATCGAGTTCTTCCATCATTCTTCATTGATTCCGTAGTGCTCCCATATTCCAGGTATTATCTTTTAGTTGCTTATGTGTATTCCGGCTAAGATCCTTTTGTCTTTGATCTAGCCGAGTGTTGTTATTTTATTGAGTCCCAATTGCTTATTTATATTCCGGCTAAGATCTTTTGTATGTTAATCTAGTCGAGTATTGTCAGTTATTCATCCGCATTCGACCATTTTGTAATCCATAGAGATATCATAATACAAACTTTGCAGTCCTTTGTTGCGTTTATTATTTGTATGATCATTTATATGTTGTAAACCTTTGATCCTACACACACATTAGCAACGTTTCCTAGACTAGTCAAGTCAGGAACATTACAGTGGTATCAGAGCTTTAGTCCTGCCAGCCTGTGACTAAATACAATGAGTGAAACAAAAGACCGAGAGGGCCGTGAACACGTAGGTGACGAATATGTCACTTACAACAGGCATCAGAAAAGAAGGCATAGGATTTTCCCCCTTTTCCTCCTAGCTCAGAGGAAGAGGAAGAGGCACACAAAGAAGCAGAGAGAAGGGCAGAGTGTGAGGCTGAGCACAAGGCAAAGAGGATGCTAGGAGACAGATATGAGCGACTAGAGGGCAGTGCCAAGGTCCCCATAAATCTAGAGGCAACTTTCATGCAAGTTATCAATGGTATGTTAGCTAGTCAATGGACCATGTCTTAGTCCTTGGCACAGGTGGTTGATAGATTGGCTAGAGTGGGCACCCCAGATACACAAGTCCCGCATGCAGCACAGGCAAACTCGGGAGCAGGCAGTAGACCCCAGTCACCCTCTCACACATACACCTCTGCGAGTAGGATTCCCAGACCCTTGTTTCCCAGTTTCCAGAGGGCACCCTTGGTAGAAGCACCGCCACCAATAGCACACAGGCCATTCACTCATGTTGATGACATTGTAGAGTATAGGAGGGAGTACGCACCATTGGTTCATGACTTCCATCAGGACATGACCTCAGTCGAGTATTGTGGACTCAGACTCAAGAACCGCCCCAGAGATCCATAGAGGGGAAGACCACAACAGCAGTAGGGGCATAACCTCGATTTCATCTGAAACGTTGGGAAAATCACCATTGCTTCTTTCGACGGATCATCCAAATACACCGCCAGAGCTTGGGTATAGAAGGTAGACACGTATTACAAGCTCAACTAGATGACCGAGATAGAGACCATCAGTTTCGTGACCTTACACTTCGAGGGTGAGGCACACGAGTGGTGGTATCATGGACTGGTGACATTGGGTCATAGTCTCTTCACCTCCTTAGGGAGTTTAAATATAGGCTCATGGATAGGTTTGACAGGAAGGATCCCGAGATACACTTCAGGGATCTTTCCCAGTTGAGACAAACTGGCACAACAGAGGCATTCATCACAGAGTTTCAGTGGGTATCCATGGCAGTGACAGATATATCAGAACCCAGGCTGATCATGCTATTCACAGAAGGACTCACAGAGCCTTTGAGAGGATGGGTGAAGGCATACAGGCCTCCCACTTTGCAAGATTCCATCCTTCGCACTCGAGATCTGACAGACTCAGTGCCAAAGACTAAAACTTTCTCCAAACCATTTGTGCCCTAGAGGGATCAAGACAGGAGGCCATTCAAGAGAGAGTGGAAGGGAAAGGAGAAGTTGGATGATGATACTAGGCGAGAGGTTATGAGGAAGAAGCTTTGCTTCAGTTGCAGAGATCCTTGGATCCTAGGCCACAGGTGCATGGGCAAGGGAGAGATTCATTATATTGAGGTAGAAACACACAATGTGGACAGTGAGGAGGAGGAGAAAGACAGTGGATCCACTAGTTTAGAATAGGAGTCAACACTAATAGAGGACCATCTTCCCTGTAGACCACCAACACTGGCAGGAGCCAATCCTCCAGTCGTCCCACAACCGCCAGAGCAGGCTAAGAGGAGGAAACCAGCAAAGGGAGGAGTTATAATGACCCTTTCTCATGTTCCCAGGTATGATACCCTCTGTGTCAGAGGGATTATTCAGGGGAAATGGTAAATCGCCATGATAAATGGTGGGGCCACCCACAACTTCATTGATGCTTCACTAGTATTGAGATGGGCACTTCAGACAGAGGAGTTTGAGGGGTTTGATGTTGCAGTAGCAAATGGCCACACAGTGGAGTGTCTAGACANNNTTCCAAACTTAGAGATGAAGTTAGGCAACTACACAGTGAGAGACACATTTTATGTGGTTGACCTATCGGACATAGATGTGGTGTTAGGAGTTCAGTGGATGATTACCTTGGGAAAAATCACTACCAACTACCAAACCTTGGAAATGGGATTCAGAGATTAGGATGGGAAGAAGGTTGTTCTAAGAGGTATGTCGACAGGAGCACCTAGGACAGTTTTAGCCAAGAGGATGGAGATGATATTCAAACATGGGGAGGTAGCATATGACATAGAATGCTTGATCACTACTCAGAAGGATTCAAAAGATTGACAACAATACCACACAGAGATCAAGAATTTATTGGGATGACATCAACAGGTCTTTGAGGAAATCCCACCAGGGAGACCACCTGATAGGGGGTTTGATCACACCATTGAGTTAGAGGAGGGGGCCAAACCTATGATCACCCCCCCATATCGTCATCCTAGGAGGTTCAAGGATGAGATAGAGAAGGCAATCAAGGAATTGTTGGTGATGGGAAACATCAGCTCGAGCAACAACCCATTTTCTTCTTTAGTTGTCTTAGTTCTGAAGAAGGATGGCACCATGAGGATGTGCATTGATTACCGAGCCTTGAACAAGAAAACCATAAAAAACTGGTACCCTATCCCACGCATTGACGAGTTGATGGATAAACTGCATGGGGCAGTTTTCTTCTCAAATATTGATCTACGCTTTGGATATCACCAGATCAACATCCGAGAGAAGGACATAGAAAAGACAACATTTCGATGTCATTTTGGACACTTCGAGTTCCTGGTTATGCCATTTGGGCTAACCAATGCACCCTCTACATTCCAGTGTTGCATGAACCATATATTCAGGGATCAGTTAAGGAAATCAGTCTTGGTTTTCTTCGATGACATATTGATCTATAGACGGTCATGGAAAGAGCATATGATGAACCTAGATGAGGTATTGAGCATCATGGAGGCACAGTCATTATATGCCAAAGAGTCCAAGTGTGAGTTTGGTATGAAAGAGTTGCTTTACTTAGGCCACATCATTAGTGCATAGAGGGTACAGGTGCACCAAGAGAAAATCAGGGCCATTTTGGATTGGTCGACACCCAAGAACGTGACAGAATTGAGGAGCTTCTTCGGGCTGTGCATCTATTACAAGCGGTTCATCCAAGGTTTTTCTCAGCTTGGAGCACCGTTAGTAGATCTTACCAATCATGGGGCCTTCATATGGACCGATAAATCACAGGAATCCTTTGATCACATGAAGGAAGTCATGGGCACTTGTCCAGTGTTGGCACTACCAGACTTCACCCTGCCATTTATACTAGAGTGTGACACATCCGGGGAAGGGATCAATGCAGTTTTGATGCAGGGAGGACACCCGATTGTATTCGAGAGCCAGAAGCTTAGTCAACCTGAGAGGTTGTACTCCATTTATGACAAGGAAATTTTGGCAATCATGCATGCCTTGACCAAGTTCAGACAATATTTGGTGGGAAACAAATTCGTGGTCAAGACCGATCACAACAGTTTGAAGTATTTCCTTGAGCAGAAGGACCTCAGTGAGTGCCAACAAAAATGGGTGATGAAGGTATAGGCATTCGACTTTGACATAGAGTATGTCAAGGAGAAGAAGAACATTGTGGCCGATGCACTATCGAGGAGACCTGTGGCATGTTCTTTGATGGAGATTTCAGTAGATTGGAAATCCCACTTGTTAGTGGAATATTCCAAGAACAAGTTCTCTTGTGAGGTGATGGATGGGAAGATACATGATGACAAGTATAGGGTCATTGATGATGTAATATTTTACAAGGATAGAGTTTACTTGGTGCTAGATTCAGGGCTTAAGAAGAAAATCCTCACCGCAGTTCATGATTCACCTCTAGCGGGCCATTAGGGGTTTTTCAAAACCTACAGACAGATCAGAGAGAGGTTCTCATGGAAGGGCCTCAAACATGACGCTATGAGACACGTCAGTGAGTGTGTGACTTTCCAGTAGAACAAGTCAGAGCATGCTCTTCCAACAGGGCTACTTCAACCACTCCCCATTCCATATCAGAAATGGGAGAGTATATCTATGGACTTTATCACCAGTCTACCCAAGGTCCAGGGTAAGGACTGTATCTATGTAGTGGTCGACAGATTGACCAAGTTTTCTCACTTCTATGCCATACTGACAGAGTACAGCGTAGTTCAGGTAGCTGAGCTTTTCTTCAGGGAGGTCTTCAGACTTTATGGGTTGCCGAAGAACATTGTCAGTGGCAGGTACAGTCTATTCATAGGGACATTTTGGAGAGAGTTGTTTCAGTTGGTGGGGACAGAGTTGACACCTAGAACCAACTATCACCCTCAGACAGATGGGCAGAGTGAGATTGTCAACAAGTGGATTGAAGGGTATTTGAGGAACTATGTAGGAGGACAACAGAGAAAGTGGGTAAAGTGGATACATTTATGGGAACATTGCTACAACACCACCTTCCACATGTCCATTGGTATGACATCCTTCCAAGCATTGTATGGATATGATGCTCCCACTTTGGTAGACTTGGTATTTGGGGAGAGAAGAGCTCCCAAGGCCAAGGATTGGATCATAGAGAGTCAGGAGATTCTCAAATTGTTGAAAGAGAACCTGCAAATGACACAAAACTAACAGAAGATAAGCTCATACAGGCACAGGATAGAGTCTAGCTTTGAGGTTGGAGATTTGGTTTTCTTGAGACTCCAACCCTAGAGATAGTAATCTCTAAAGAAGAGTGGAGCCGAGGAGCTTAAGCCCAGATTTTATGGTCCTTATAGGATCATGCGCCGAGTAGGCAAGGTTGCTTATGAGCTAGAGCTTCCAGAGGGGAGCAAGATTCATAATGTGTTCCACATGTCTGGACTCAAAAAGGCAGTGGGATAATTCATTAACACATCAGAGGAGCTTCCCCCATTGGATGAGGAGGGACAGTTGGAGTTAGTTCCGGAGGAGGTTTTGGAGTTTTGGGAGCGGAAACTAAGGAGCAGGGTCATCAGAGAGTGTTTGATTAGATGGAGAGGGATTCCAGTAGAGGGCACTACTTGGGAGAGCGAGCAGGTGTTGCAGCACCCTGGACTGGTATTGCTTGAGGACAAGCAATTTTGGGAAGGGAGGACTGTAATGTCCCTTTCCAAATAGGAGCTCTAGAAAAGGAGGCTTAATGGTCTAAACCACCCCGTTAGACTATAGCCAGGGCCAAAGAGGGGTAAACAAGGTTACTAGAGGTCACTCTAGTCACAGGTGTTATATTCAGAAAGTGACATTGAGCTAACAAGGGTTAACAACGCTTTTAAGTCATTATGAGCTAAAAATAGAATTCAACGGTGAATTAGGGTCTCAACATTGATTTAGGGTTTCAACATGATTTAGGGTTTCGGAAAGCTATAAAGGAAGGGTCAACGACCTAATTCATCATTATGAAGATTATGACTTGTCATTGAGGAGAAGAGGCGCATCTCAAGAGAGATAGTTCAGTGTATTCCAGGAGGAAGACACCAGCTGGTTGATTTCGGTGTTGAAAGACACACCCTAGTCACTGGGAAGATCATCTAGGTCTTCCATCATTCTTCATTGATTCCGTAGTGCTCCCATATTCTGGGTATTATCTTCTAGTTGCTTATTTGTATTCCAGCTAGGATTCTTTTGTCTTTGATCTAGACGAGTGTTGTTATTTTATTCAATCGTAGTTGCTTATTTATATTCCGGCTAAGATCCTTTGTATGTTAATCTAGTCGAGTATTGTCAGTTATTCAGCTGCACTTGACCATTTTGTAATCCACAGAGATATCATAATACAAACATTGCAGTCCTTTGTCGCATTTATTATTTGTATGATCATTAATATGCTGTAAACGTTTGATCCTACACACACATTAGCAACGTTTCCTAGACTAGCCAAGTTGAGAACATTACAGAAAGTAGTTTTCATGGTCATTGTTATTCATGTAGTGAATATGGTCAAAAACATTTTGAATGTAGATTATATGAAAGAAGATATAATGGAAGATTTCATAACACCATAAGGTGTTGGAGATGTGATCAAGTAGGATACATTGTTGTTCACTGTAACACCATGAGATGCTACAACTGTAGTGGATTTGGACACAAATCCCAAGAGTGTAGGAACACAAGAAGAAAGTCCATGATGAGGACTTAACATAGCATGGATAGAAGAAGGAATGAAGTAAGGAAGGGATACATCTTTGAAAAGATGGATGCTCAGAGGTCAAGTTCTAAGGAGTAGGGAAATCTATAGAAACGGGTGAAGAAGATAGAGCATCCAGAACATAATGAAATACTAAAGGGAAGTTCATAAATGTCATCTACTGAGGCATACGTAAGTGACAGTGGTAGTAGTCACATACATACGTAGGCTGACATTGTATAGGTCGTGTACATACGTGAAATATCTGTGTAGTAGGTCATATATATCTGGTGTAGCCTAAGGAAAAGGGCTATGCATAGGGATTGCAGTTTGATGTGATGGTATAACTTTGTGATGTAGGGTCTGACATGGTTTATTGCAGGTTCTGACACAGTTTGTTGCAGGTTTTCATGATTCTATATTGGATTATGTAAGGTGATGATGTAAAATAAATCTCGAGTGCATGGCACTAACCCATGAGTATGGATTGATTCATTTTTTTTTGAAGAGCAATGTTGGTTATGAAAGTGAAGTTATGACACCTTGGTTATGTGATATATCTTGATGATGTATTGGAAGCTTACTTGTTGGAAAGCTTGATGCATGCATTTAGCATATGGATGGGCTACACATTGGGACATGTGTTTGGTGAGTTGATGAGGTGATCATGTTGTACATCATTGATGATTCATAGCTTGATCTATAATTGATACATGTTTGGTACACTCATAGATATCATATGCTTGATGATACTACACCATTGGTACTACTTGATCAACACAACAATTGGTATTTTTTYAAGATACATGATTGTGGCACTTGGTTCATGATGGACACATATCATGAGTGATATGACACATGGTTCACATATTGGTAKATGCACATGGTTGACATATCAATAGATGCACATGGTTGGCATATTGGTAGATGCACATGGTTGACATATTGGTAGATGCACATGGTTGGAATATCAGTAGATGCACATGGTTGGCATATTGGTGGATGCACATGGTTGGCATATTGGTAGATGCACATGTTGTCATATTGATAGTGGCATATGATTGATACAATCCATGGATGATATCTTTTGTCACATTGCATGATGTTGATGTACATAAGTGTTGTGCATGATGAGCACACATTTTTGTACATGATGTGCTTGGTTGATATTTTTCTCATGATTCTTTATTTCATTGTTGACATATCTTTTGCTTCATGATGCTTGGTATAGCGTGAGTTTGATGCATGAACAGGTCCAAGGATCGTTATATGGTAGCACATTCTTCATATTGCAGAGAAGATAGGGGAGACATACCGATAGGGGGATTCATTATTCTTCCTATGATTCTAGAAGGGGATATTTATCATATGCATACCTAGAAAAGAGCAATATATTTGAAGAAAGAGCATAGAGGCATAATTCTAGGAGGAGCGATGGTCATAGGGGGAGTATGTTCGATGTATTTTCAGCATTATATTAGAGTGATATCCCTTGTTCAAAAGGGGAGATATTATTCAAAGGAATATCAAAGGCACTCAGACAGGGGGAGCAACCCCAAGAGGAGAATGACCCTTTGCCATTGATTTCAAAGGGGGAGAGATAGTCACATTGATGTGATTGATGATTATTGATTGAGAGAGATAGTCACTTTGACTATTGATGTAGAACATGCCTTATCTACATGTTGACATCAATAATTTGTAATTGGTGTTGGCATCAATCTTGGTATTGCCATCAATGCCAAAGGGGGAGATTGTTGGATCGTGTTGTCATTCATGCCAATGGTTTGGTTGATTGATGTCACTGATTGATGTCAAGTGATTGATTGATGTCAAAGGATTTATTGATTGATGATTGATTTAATGTAATATGTATTATCCTTGATGAGAAATCATAGATGAAGATGTATCAATGAGTTGTGATTGATATGATGAAGATGGATCATTGAGTTGTCATTGATACATGATGAAGATGGATTGATGTGGCTTCATTGGTATATGATGCATTGTTGAAAAAATGTATAGATGACTCATTATTGTCTTATCATGATTGATAAGGTTCACAAATGGATGAACTCCAAAGTGGTACCCTTATGGTGAAATCCCTCATGGGAAGACGCTTTGCGGATTGAGTTATCCTAGAAGAATGCTTGGAGGACCCATTCTCTCATTATTGTCTTATCATTATTTATAAGATGCACAAATGGATGAAATCCAAAGTAGTCCCCTTGTGGTGAAATCCCTCACGGGAAGATGCGTTGTGGATTGAGTTATCCTAGAATAATGGTTGGAGAATCCATGCTTGTATGTGGAATAATGAGATGAAGATCAAGGAAATTGTTGGTGAAACTATCCTAGATGGATAGTGCTTGTCATGCCATTTCCGGTGGTATGTGTAATTTCACATAACTCCTTATGGTTTGAAAGTTATGGCCTTATGAAGATGAAGGACCCCCACATGAAGGCTTGAATCCCCCAAGGTCAAAGAAGGCAAAGTGACCTAAAAGAAGAAATCATTATTTAAATGATAAAGCAAAGTGACAAAGTCAAGGTGGATTATTTAAATAATAAAGAGAAGTGACAAAATCAAGAAATGATAAAGTAAGGTGAGAAAATCAAGAAGGAATATTTAAATAATAAAGTATTGGAGAACTTTCTATTTATGGAAAGTGGTTAACCCTAAAATAAGGAAAATAGGTTAAGTGACCTAGAAATGGGTTAAGTGACCTAAAAATGGGTTAAAGAATAAATCATTATTTAAATGATAAAGTAAAGTGACAAAGTCATGGTGGATTATTTAAATAATAAAGGGAAGTGACAAAATCAAGAAATGATAAAGGTGACAAAATCAAGAAGGAATATTTAAATGATAAAGTATTGGAGAACTTTCTATTTATGGAAAGTGGTTAACCCTAAAATAAGGAAATAGGTTAAGTGACCTAGAAATGGGTTAAGTGACCTAAAAATGGGTTAAGTGACCTAGAGGATCAAAGTATAAATAAGATAGCAATGGTCTCTTGTAGATCATCCCTTCTGTGGATCAATGGAGAGCTTCTTGTGAGAATATCTTTTGGATTATTGATGGAGAGTATATTGTGAGAGCTTCTTGAGCATTTTTTGTGTGGAACACTTGACCATATTGAATATTTATAGGTGATGGAGGTAACCAAAGGATATATAATCCGAATTGCAGAGGGAAGGTGAAGAAAAGAGGGTCATAATTCAAGGGACGATAAATTATTTTCATGATGCTTTCTAAGGTATGCTATTTACAGTTCATCTCACCATTTTCGCAATAATTTTTTTCTATAATGATTCAAACCATGATATTTATATTCCAATGAGAAAACATATCCAAGTATCTGTGGTAAAAAAATCATCTTGTGTTTCGTTGTATTTTTGTAGATACACTCCATGGAAAATAGGGTTTGTGGCTAGTCCTGAAACTAGTCTAAAACAAGTGTTTCGAGTAAAAACATCATAACCTCTTCATAGAAGATCCAAATTTAGTGAGAACAATTGTTTTGGTTATATTACCGTATTTAGTATGCTTTGTAACAATTTCATATCGATTGAACAAATATTTCATGCGGGGCATGCTTTACAAGGTCGCTCTCTAGAATAAGCCAGAATTCAATAAGGTATGCCATTATTTCTATAACTCCTTTTCTGAGAGGTTCCAAGAAGTGAAACCTGGAGTAATTGCATAAAACAAAATGAATAACATTATGTATCAGTTTTAGATCTTTTTTTATTACAGGTATAAATTTCTGAGTATTTCAAGTTAGGGTTGTTGACTAATCCAAAACTAGTCATGGTTGAGACAAGAAGTTGATGAGTTGACACATACATGAGGTGTATAGTTGATGATATTTGTACATATTTATGAGCCATTATTGATGATTAGTTGACACATAATTGGTATATACTTGGTACATGGTTGGATGTACTTGTTTATGGTATAGGTTGATTACAGGTTGTTTGGCACATGTTGGTGCATGGTTGATGCACTTGTTTATGGTACATATTGATATCTGTTGAGGATTTTTGACTCATCTTTGTTGGTTCTGAGGGTGTAATATGAGTCTTTCATTATAGATATGGTGCTCTTGTAGAGTTGTACTATATTCAGTTGTTGCTGAAAAACCCCAAGGATTATAGTCCGTAATAAAAAGAAAATTGCACATACATCTTGTTTTATTTGTGTTCCTTGTGGTGATGACTTGTTGATGATATATTGATGATATATGTTGCTTATATGTGTTGAAAATTAACTGGTTATAAATGACAACAATGAGTAATGATTTAATGGTGATTGTTAACTAAGGATTTTTGGGAAAAAGATCCCTACATTGCTCACGTCCCCCTCTTAGTGTAGTCAGTGTGTCCAACATCTAGTTTGTGGCATGTAAGATATGGTCACTTGAGCTTCAGTGCACTAAATGCATTTTATAAGAAGTAGATGGTAATATGAATACCTTTCATTGAACAACCTACTAAAATATGTGAGGGTTACGTTTAGTGAAAAAAACATAGATACACTTCTCCCTCTGGTAAATCATGGAGAGAAAGAGCTTCACTTGATTTGATTCACTCATATCTATTTCGTCCCATGCAAACCCCGACTCTTTGAAAAATTCAGCGTTTTATAACTTCATAGTTGATTTGAACAGAAAAAACATGGGTCTATGTTTAAAGTATAAATCCAAGGCATTTATGATCTTCAAACAATTCAAGGCCCTAGTTGAAAAACAAAGTGGACACTAAATAAAGGTCGTAAGAACTGACCGAGGAGGAGAATACATATCAAATGAGTTTCTAAACTTTTGCAAATAACATGGACTCAAGAAGAAATTTATAGAAAGGTATACACGACAACAAAATGGTGTGCTAGAAAAGAAAAATAGAACCATTCAGAAAACGACTAGGAGCATATTAAAGGCTAAAGGATTATTAAATGAACTCTGGGGTGAAGTAGTAGCAACTATTGTTTATTTGTTGAATACATTTCCCATGAAATTTTTTCGTAACATGATTCCACAAGAGGTATGGAGCGAGAAAAAACCTAGTGTTGAACACTGGATATTTTTTGGTTTTGTAGCATTTCCACATATACCCAAAGAAAAAAGATAGGAATGGGATGATAAGGGAGAAAAATGTATTTTTATTTCATATAGTGAGTAGTCAAAGCAATAGAAACTATACAATTGTAAAAGAAAGGAGTTAACAATCAACAAAGATGTGATCATTCTTGAAGATGAATCATGGAATGATCAACAAGGAACAACACAAGATGTTGGGGTAGTAACACCTCTTATGGAGTTATCAAATGGCACACAAGGTATTACGATAGTGATACCTCAAACAATTATCATTCAACATGGAGCACGAGGTGTCACCCAAGTGGAACCTCCATTAACAAGTTCCCAAGTTGTCCATTTGGAAACTCCTCCAATAAGAACTCCTAGCACAAAATGAAGAACCAATCCATCATATTCAAGGCATCATGTCAATGATAGCTCAAGAAAAACAAGAATCTTGAAGGAGATTTATGAGACATCTAGGTATGAAGATGATGATAATGAATTGGTGAATTTTTCTTTATTTTCTAAATTTGATCCTATTTACTTTGAGGATGCAGTAAAATAAAGAAAATTGTGTGATTCCATGAAGAAATTCAAACAATTAACAAGGTGTCACCCAAGTGGAACCTCCATTAACAAGTTCCCAAGTTGTCCATTTGGAAACTCCTCTAATAAGAAATCCTAGCACAAAAGGAAGAACCAATCCATCATATTCAAGGCATCATGTCAATGATAGCTCAAGAAAAGCAAGAATCTTGAAGGAGATATATGAGACATCTAGGTATGAAGATGATGATAACGAATTGGTGAATTTTTTTTATTTTATAAATTTGATCCTATTTACTTGGAGGATGCAGTAAAATAAAGAAAGTTGTGTGATGCCATGAAGAAATGCAAACAATTGAGAAAAATGAGAGATGGGAGCTAGTAAACCTTCCTTTGAGAAAACAAGTTATTGGTGTGAAGTGGGTTTATAATACCGAGAATGATGTAAAAGGAATAATTGAAAGACACAAAGCATGGCTTGTGATCAAAGGGTATAAACAACAACATGGAAGAGATTATAACAAAACCTTTTCTCCTCTAGCAAGGATGGAAACAACAAGAGTTGTCTTGGGAATAACATATCAATAAAAATGGAAATTCCATCAGATGGATGTAAAATCAACATTTCTCATTGGAGTGTTAAATGAAGAAGTATATGTTGAGCAACCCCCATGTTTTGAAACTTTAGGACTTGAAAAGAAAGTGTATAAGTTGAATAAAGCATTGTATGGGCTCAAGAAAGCGCCTAGGGCTTGGTATAGCCACATTAACTCATACTTGTTGAGAAATGGTTTTAGTAAAAGAAATAGTGAACCAACACTTTACATCAAAGTCAACAATCAAGGTGAAATTTTAATTATTTTCTTATATGTAGAAGATCTTATTTTTAAAAGGTATATTGATTTGTCCATGTAGAATAATTTAGAACAACGATGAAGAAAGAATTTGAAATGACATATATGATATTATTGAGATACTTTATTTGTATTGAGGTTAAGAAAAAAAAATAATGTATCTTGATATCTCAAACCAAGTATGTAGGGGATATCTTGAAGATATTTAGGATGTTGAATATCAAGCAAGTTCCAACACCAACAACAAGAGGTTTGAAGCTAAAAAGAAATGATTCCAACAACAATGTGGATCCAACATTTTATAAAGGTATGGTTGGAAGACTTATGTATCTAACGACAACAAGAGTTGAAATCATGTATGTAGTCAGTCTAATCTCTAGGTTTATGGACACTCCAAAGGAAACAAAATTGCAAGCAGGAAAAAGAATTTCAAGGTATGTGAATGGAACCAAAATCCATGGAATCTTGTATATTGTAGCAGATAACTTTGAGTTAGTTGGGTACACTAACAGTGATAAGAGATAAAATATAGATGATAAAAAGAGAAAATCTAGATATATATTCCAAATTGTTTCAAGAGTTATTTCATGGGCTTCAAAAAAACAAACCATTGTGTCACATTCCACAATAGAAGCAGAGTATGTGGAAATAAATGCATCAACTTGTCAACTTGTATGGTGAAGAGGGATACTATTAGATTTGAGTCAGGAGAAACAAGAGGGAACACCAATCTTCTGTGATAATGAATCCTCTATACCTCAATAAAAGAATCCAATATTTCTTAGATGGAACAAATACATTTCCATAAGGTACCATTTCATAAGATAATTAGTTAAGATCGGAGAAATAAATTTTGAATTTTGCAAGTTTGAGGAGAAACTTGGAGACATATTCACAAAAATATTGTCCACTTTCATAATCTAAGAGAAGATATGGGACCCATCAACCTCAAAACACACTTGAAATATATTTCAACTATCAGTTCACTATTGCAATCCTAAATTTTCTTTGCAGTTATCCCTCACGGGGATATGTTGACGAGTCTAAATTTTCCCGACAACAGTAAGGGGTTCTCCCCGATAAGAAGTCCCAATTAAAACTCTCATTGTTTGGAATAGGGAACCCATGCAAATTTTGGTCCGGAAACCATTATTGGTTTGGTTTTATTGGTTGTGGCCTAGTCCACCGATGAGGGTGAATGATAGGTGGTTATGCAAACAAAATTTGTAGATGAAGACTATGTAAATGAAAATATCTAATCTACTTATAATATACCCTATATTATCTAGGAGTGAACTATACTAACAAAATGAGTTGTAATGAAACTAAAAGCACTAACCAAAATCATATAACTATCAAGAAGGTGCACAGTTAGAAACACATGCATACAAGGCTATAACAAGAATAGTCTAAGCCAAGTTTCTGCAATACATTCACAATGTTGGATTATTGAGAGGGGGGGTGAATCAGTATTAGAGAAATTTAATCCTTTTTCACCATAAAATTCAAGTTTTATATCAATGTAGCATTATCATCCAATAATTGTAGACTAAATAAACAATGAACAAATGAGCAATTATATGCATACATAGTACACCAATGTTTTTACGTGGAAACCCAAAGTGGGAGAAAGCCACGTAATGATTTTTATTATATGTCTTGAAGAATTACATTCATCGGAAGCACCAACTTCCTTTTTTTCCAGCTTCAACTGGAATGAGGCTCCAACCCCCTTGTTTCTCAGGCTACAACCTGAGGGAAGCTCCAACTCCCCAATTCTCTGGCTACAACTAGAAGGAGGCCAAAACTCCCTAGGTTCTTCAACTACAAGCAAAAGGTGGCTACAACCACTTGTCCTTTCCCCATCCAACCTCCCTGGCATAGAAGTAGAATGATGGAACCACTGTCACACTATCACTGTGAGATATACTACTATAAAAAACTGTACCAATCAACCTGTACCATAAACAAGTACATCAACCATGCATAAACCTATACCAAACAACCTGTAATCATCTTGTACCATAAACACGTTCATCAACCATGTATCAACCTATACCAAAGAACCTGTAATCAACTTGTACCATTAGCAAGTGCATCAACCATGCACCAACCTATACCTCAACCTATACCATAAATGAGTGCATCAACCATGCACCAAATATGTACCAATCATGCATCAAATACACATAAAATATGACTCAGCAAGATGTACCAACATCATCAACTATAGACCTCATGTATGTGCCAACTCATCAACTACTTGTCTCAACCATGTACCCAACATGTACCTCAACCAAAATCCCTCATCAATTTCATCATCCAAATCTGATTTGTAACTCAGTAATAGACCTGGTGTATATGATTATATACCTGCAAACCTTACTTAACTTTAACAACAAGAGACTAACATTTTCATCAAACTTAACTTTAGTCTCACATGACTAATTTTGGATTAGTCAAAAACCCTAACTTGCAATAATCATAACTATGTACCTATAATGAATAAAGATATGAAAATGGTACGCAATTTTCTTTAGTCTTCTTTATGCAATTCCTCCATATTTCACTACTTCGAACCTCTTAGAAAAGGAGTTATATAAAAAATGGCATAGCTTGTTGAATTCTAGATTATTCTAGAGAGAGAACTTGTAGAGCATGCCCCACACATAATATTTTTTGTGTGGATATGAAAATTGTACAAAGAATACTACAGATCGTAATCTAACCAATACATTTGGTCTTACTAAATTTGGATCTGTTCTGAAGAAGTTATGATGTTTTTACCCAAAACACTTGTTTTAGACTAGTTTTAGGACTAGCCACAAACCCTATTTTCCACTGTGTGTAACTCCAAAAATACAACAAACCACAAGATGCAATTTTTATCATAGCTACTTGGATATGTTTCATCAATGGACTCCCAATATCATGTTCTGAATTATTCTATAAAACATGTTATTGAGAAAATGGTGAGATGACCTATAAATAAGATACCTTAGAAAACATCATCAAAAGAATTTATCCTCTCTTGAATTTCGGCCTTCTTTACTTCACTTTCCCTCTAAAATTTGGATTAGATACCCTTTTCTTACCTTAGTTACCTGTAGATATTCAATATTCTCAAGTGTGATTAAAATGAGAGAGCCTCACCTCTTATTTATACTTTCATGTCGCTTCCTCAAGGGGTTACCTTTTAACCATCTTAACCCACTTTTCTTATTTTAGGGCTAACCCAGTTCTAACCACTTTTCCACTTAGTTATTTATCCATTAACTTAATTATTTAAATAATTTATCTTGTATCCACTTTGACTTATAGTATACTCATCACTTCACTTTACCTCAAGGGGTTACCTTCTAACCATCCTAAACCACTTTCCTTATTTTAGGGCTAACCCACTTCTATCCACTTGTCCACTTAGTAATTTATCCATTAACTTTAGTATTTAAATAATTTATTTTGTATTCACTTTGAATTATAGTACACTTATCACTTAACTTTATTATTTACCTTCTAAAATGTCTTAAACCACTTTTACTACTTTGACCTTTTGGAGCTTCTTGATGACTCATGAGGGTTCTCCAACTTCACATGGCCATAAATCTCTAACCATGAGGAGTTACGTGACATTCCACTTACTAACAGAAATGAAATGACATGTAATATCCATATGGAATAGTCTTACCTAAAAATATATCAAATCCATACCATTATCCATCAAACAAACTTGGCTCCATTACCCAAACCTTTGTTCTACCGAAAGTTTCTACCAGAATTTCTTCAAGGGTTGACATCAATGACAACCAACCCAATTAATCAATGATCTCCCCTTTTGGCATTGATGGTAGCACTATGATGAAATACTAAAGTCATATCACTCATGCTCCCCCTGTGACCATCACTCCCCTTGGAACCATGCCGTTGTGCTCTCTTTCCAGGCATTTCTATCGTCTATCTGATAAATCTCTCCCCCTTTATCATCAATGGAAAATATATCTTTCTATCTAGGGCTTCTCCCCCTAACTGAACTCTCCTTAGGGATACTCCCCCTGACTGAACTCTGCCTGAAACTGATCTCCCAACTTGAACTTTCCTCTTTATGGTGCTTCCTCGTGTAAATCTAAGACATATAAGATAAAAATTCAAAAGCATTCATTTTTTAGTAGAAATACTCTGAGTCTCTAGCAAATATACTCAAATTCTTCCCTTCGAAGTGGTTTTGTAAATATGTCTTCCACTTGTTATTTTGTGTCAATATATTCAAATCTAATGTTCTTCTCTACAACTTGTTCCCATAGAAAGTGATACTTGATTGGAATGTGCTTCGTCTTGAAGTGCATCACCAGGTTCTTTGAGATACTGATGGCACTTGTATTATCACCATAGATTGGAATGGGTTCATCATACTCAACCTGTATATTTGTTAGAGTTTGTTTCATCCATAGAATCTGTGTACAACATCCTGCTACTGCAATATACTCTTCTTCGCCTGTAGATAAAGATATTGATGATTTTTTTCGCTTAGCCAAGATACTAAACACTCACCCAAGTAGAATGTTGCTCTACTAGTGCTTTGTTAGTCATCAATGCAACCTGCCTAATCTGCATATGTGTAGGTAATAAGTGACAGATCCTTTCCTTTTGGATACCATAATCCAAACTCTTATGTTCCTTTGAGATATCTGAAAATCCTCTTCAATGCTAATACATGTGATTCCTTTGGTGTTGCTTGAAATCGTGCCACCATTCCAACTGCCTACATTACATCTTCTCTAGATGATGTCACATATAGTAAGCTACCAATCATTGACCTGTATTTCCTTCGGTGTGTAGACTTTGAATCATCATCTTTGTTCAACTTGCAACTAATTTGCATAGGAGTGATAATTGGTTTGAAATCTTCCATTACGAACCTCTTTAGCATTTCTCTGATATACTTAGTTTGAGAAATAAAAATTCCTTAGCTTCTTTGACATATCTGAAGACCCAGAAAGAAGGATAGTTCTCCAAGTAATTACATTTCAAATTCATTCTTCATATCCTTTGCAAATTTATGGCTTAACTTGTCATCGATACTTCCAAAAATAATATCATCAACATAAATTTCAATTAATAAAATCCTTTCTTGAATTACCCTGATGTAGAGGTTGTTGTTTGCACTTCCTTTTTTGAACCCTACTTGTTGTAGATATTTATCCAGTCTAGAGTACCATGCTCTAGGGGCCTGTTTTAGACCATACAAGGCCTTCTTCAATTTGCACACATAATTTTCATTCTCTGACAGCTGAAATCCTTCTAGTTGTTCAATGTAGACTTCTTCTTCCAGTTGCTCGTTCATAAAATTTGATTTCATGTCCATCTGATACACTTTAATATTATTGGAGCCTGCATAAGCTAAAAGAAATCAGATTGCTTCCATTTTGGAAACTTATCTTTTGATGTAGCATTTGCTTCCAAATATTCTAAAGTTCTTCACATTTGTTGGTATTCCTTTCCATAGCTCGTAGGGAGTTTTGTCATTGTTTTTTCTGAGCATTACTCTGTTTTTAATGTGAACTTTTGTATGCACTGCGTGTGTCCAAAAAATATCTGTCAATTTGGAACCCATTAGCATTGTTCGATCCATTTCCTATGTAATTAACATCCATAATGTTCCTTTGTCTCTAAACCACTCTATGAACCAATCTATGAATCCATCCTCTCGTCCACTGTCATATATCTATCCAAACTTGCTAAGTTTTCTTAGAAATCCATCTATGTCCATACTACCCAAGACTCTATTGCACAATTGTCCATAATAATGACCCGTTTATTACTATACTATCATGAATTCTTCACTACTACAACTATCAAACTGTACTTATGCCAATTGAATTCTCTAGATATGTCTACTCAAAATCTGCAAGATGATCAAAGGATGGTTCTTTGGTCTATCATAGCTATCACATAGACTCCCCCTGTCTAATATTCATGTTACCGGGGAGTCTCTAAGCCGGATAACTCAGAACAATTCATGCTCTGATGTGTATTCATCATCATTTTCATTGGTAGATTCATCATCTCTCCGAGCTCTGACTTCCTTCTTTCTATCTATTGATTCATCTTTCACTACAATGCCTGAAATTACAATCTATTTAACATGTTCCTTATTTACTTGTCCTTCTTTTCTTTCATTTATTTTCCAAAACTTTTTGTATCTCATATCTTTCTTTCTCTCTGTAGAATTTTCTTCATCTCGTTTTATTTCCAACCTTACGATCTCTGGGACCTGGTCTTTGTTCACCTGTTCTTTTTGTTTTCTTATCCATACTTTCTTATATCTGATATCAGTGTTCTCTGTCATGGAAGTATCAATCATGTTTCTACAATCACTAGCTATATKTCCATAGTTATGACATTKTTAACATTCAATGTTATGTGGGGCCACACTGGAATTTATTTCTTGAACATTTTTATAATCCCTGCAATCTGCAACCTTATGTCCAAAATTAGTACAATAAAAACAATGACCATAAATAAATTTGTATACCTAGGAGTGAATGRTCTTCTTTGTGGTGTAGTGCTTCTGAATTTCTACATTGATTGATCATGATCATGATTGAATCTTATTTTTGTCTTTAACATGGATGGTCTTCTTGAAGATGCATCTTTAATAGTTTTCTTAGATTCTGGTTGACCATGATTYGTTCCTTTGAGTACTTCTGCATAACTCTTTCTTTTTTCCTCATTCTTCTTTTCTAGCAACCTAGAGTGCTTCTATTCATTCTCTATAACTGATGTGGATGCTTTTATCTCTTCAACATTTTTGTTCACCTTGGTGATTTTAATTCTCAATGTGACAACTTATGAATCTTCATAATCTTCTTCAACCTCTTCAAATTCTTCTTCGGTGTCTTCTTTGTTGGAGTCTTCTACTGCCATGAATAGAACTCTTTATGTCTCACTGTCACTGACTTCATCTTCATCTAATGATGAGATGTCTTCTTTGGTGCATAAGATTTTCTTGAAAAAACTCTTTGTGATTCTTTTTCCTTTATATGTTTGTTTTCTATTTGAGTAATCTTCATCATTCCTCTTATTTTTCTTATGAGGAAATTTGTTAGCAAAATGACCAATACCATCACAATTAAAATAAATCAAAGGAAACTCACCTTTATATCTATCATTGGTTCCCTTGTTCAATATTCTGACAAAGTTGGCCATTTCTTCATCATCTTTTGAGATATCACTGTTGCTGATATGTTCTTTTTCTTTTTTCTTTCCCTTTTTCATTGACCTTTTGGATTCTTTGAAAGTTGCTTCTTTTATATCTTTATTTTCCTGTTCAGTTCTCATTTCATATGATGTAAAGATTCCATGTAGTTCATCCATGCTTATTGAGTCTAGATCTGCGCTTTCTTCTAGTGATGATATCCTAGGATCAAATCTCATAGGAAGAGATCTTAGTACCTTTTGAACAATTACATATTCTTTAATTTTTTCTCCCAATCCTATGATTTCATTTAATGTTTCATCGACTGGTAATAAGTAAGATTCAATATTCTCATCTTCCTTCATCTTTAGTTGTTCGAACTGACCTCTGTAAGTTTGAAGCTTTGCTTCTTTGACTTTTGAATCTTCATAAATATTTTGAAACTTGTCCCAAATATCTTTAGTGGATTTACAATGTACAACTTTGGTGTAAACTTATTCACAAAGACCATTCAGAAGTGCATTTGTAGCTTTGGAATTATTTATCCTAAGTTTTATTTCTCTTTCATTTGTTGGCAAAACTCCTGGTTCTTTGTATCCATCTACAACTGATTGCCAAATTTCAAATCCTTGTGCCTCTATATAAGTTTTCATCCTTCTTCTAAAAAATGCATACTTTTTGCCATCAAAATGTGGTATTCCATTTTTATACATGTTGTTTCTCTCCATGATCTAAAAAATTATGTACCGAAAAATATCATTCGAGAAGATTCAAACATTTATCTACAACATCCGCATCTATCAGTCCTTGAAATAATGGAATATAAAAAATTATCTGGACCTTGAAGGGGGTTGCATGGTTGCTTGATGAAGATGCTTCTCCTGTGGGTAGTCCTCGAAGGATCTACATGAATTTGTCCATAATTTTCTTCCTTTGACGCGCAAGGGATTCCTCGAGCAACATTTTAATAGGATCTCCCACTCCATCATCTTTATTTTCATTCCCCATGGGTTGCTGTCTGGCTCAGAGTGACCGATCTTATAATGACTCGATTGGTTCGAGTCGCAACTTCTTGTACCCATATCTTGTCGGGGACATGCACGAAGAAAAATAAATTAAGAGAAAACCGCTCAAATACCACTGATCCAGATTTAGGAGTGGGATGAATGGATCAATATGGTGAAAAAAATAAACACAGAGATATGAATAATAATACAAATATCCAGTGAACAATATCTTCTATTAAATAATGAAATATGTTGAAATTGTAAAACTGTAGAACTGAAACACTTGCTCGAATGGTGGTATCTATCTTTGATGAGAGAAGTGGCTACTACGGGCATCCATCTGAGTAGAATGGATTACAATGAGGCTCGAGAGGCATTTTCGATATTACTCATGAATGCCAAAACCATATATATCCAAAAACCTAACCCTACAAGGTGAAACACCAAAATTCATGTGGGACCTATTATCCCCGATTTCTAGGGATAACTAGGAGATCATGTCTCGAGGCCCACAGGTCCTAGACATGGAGTACCGAGAGCAAGATTGACCCGAGCATGGCCTTGGAGGGCCCATCTTTCTTCTTCTTCATCAAACTTTTCCTATCAGTAAGAATAGCATCCATCACCTTTGGCTTGGACTTGTATCGGAGAAGACTCTTGCTCCATGAGGTAATTGGTCTAGGTATCATGGTATGTGTCATATTTGATCATTATAACTTTAAGATATATGCATCAAATTCCTTTCATTTCTGATGAATGCTTGGATCTTACATTAACCCACTTGACCATGGTTGGGGGGATGGATAGGGTACCCTAGAAAGCTTGTACCCATAGGTTTTGGTTAGCCATTAGGGGGGATTTTGAAGAGCCATCGTCTGATCCCATCATATCATCACTCTTACATCTCCCACTCATCTATCCCATTCCCCTAGTCCGGCCATTAGGATGACCTGTTTGTGGGGTTACACCTTATGTCGTGGGAAGAAGGGGCTAAAGGCCCACGAGGTAAAAGCAGCTGGTAAGAGATAAAATCCATAAAAAATAAAACCTAGAGATGCCTCACCCAAGGATCCCTGAGAAGGAAATAAAAAGCCTCTCAACAAGAAACAAGAGGGACCCGAAGAAAAATGACAAAACAAGACCTAGCCAAGAGGATGGGGGGTCTCATCACAAGCCAGTTCATTATGTTCATGGGTACCTAGTAGTATGACATTTCCATTATCTGGTTACCATGCCATGGTAGTGACCCTTGGTTGCATGGCCAAGAGAAAGGGGGTCTCATCACGAGCCAGCCTTATCATATCTGTGAAAGTACTTGTGGGTAACACTGTCAGCTCTGGCCACAACGCCAAGGCAGTGTCCTCTAGTTAGACCTTGAAATAAAAAAGAAAGAGAGAGAAATAAAGAAAAGAAAGAATGAAGGCAATAAARRGCTTGAAAAGAAATGCATCCATGAAAGGTACAACTAACCTTCTACAAAGGCACCCACAGATAATATCACCGTATCTTTCACTCTACCTATATGTTTGGACATCCTTTTGACCATACCACCTCGTGTTACATGGCTTGGATGATATCCTCTGGAAAATTTCCTTTTCTTATGGATGCTGGCCCAATAGGGCATTTTGTCTTTTTCTTCAGCTTTGTATAGTAGGTCATTGTAATGTCTTTGAGCTATTGGATGATATGTTAGGGGTTTTACGCATGCATTTGATAAAATTAATGATGAAATATGATTGACATTGCTATGATCCCTAGAACTAATGAGCCCATGGAGGGTGAAGTTTTTGATGTGCAGGACCATGCCCGATATACAAGTACCAAGTGGACCGGTACACATGGGGAGATGATTAGTTCGGATCTCCATGCGGTTAAAGATCCCATCAGATGGTTATTGGGACCTCGTCAAGGGCAGAGATAGGACAATGATTGGTCTAGCCTTTGCACGAGAGAAGAAGGAGGACGTTTTCATCTAGTACGCTTTGGCTGAGCCCAGCCCAGGGGGGTTGACCCACTACAGGTGGAACGCATCCTTTCTGATGCCCCAGGACATCATCTAGGAGCCATGACATCACCTCCAGTGTATGGCACCTTGATAGATCATTTTGGCACGTGTGGTAGAGTTTGGAGGCCCAAAGAGGGCCAATGTTTGTCATCTTGTGCTTCTTTTTTCCCTAAAAAGAGCCAACGTCTCCCTCACAAGGGCTTGACATCTTGCTTATTGCTCATTTAGTATTTCATTTAACAGTTTAATGTAAAACAATATGATTTTTGGTTATTAGCCTTGTCGGCTATTTTTAATGACCTAAAATTAATTAAAGGTCATGAGATGATATATATTGAGGATATTTTTCCCTCATTTGGAGATAACCCAACTCACTCACACTTGTGAGGTCTGATTTTTGCACCTTCATAGGGTATTATTCCTTTCTAAGTGAGGCACACTTGTTATTGGAAGGATTTTTGGCATCTTTTGGCATTTCTCTCCGAGGAAGGTTTACAAATAGGGTTTGCACATGCTTTCTTCATGATATGTAAATGATTTTCTTGCAAAACTTCTTAATTGAATGGGTGTACATTTAATTTCTTTCATTTTCTTATTAAATTATTGATTTAAAACCCTAGGTAACAAGCACACAAGTAGGTCCTTGTTTCATGTCCCCTTAGAGAGAAATATTTCAGCCATTGAAGAAGGAAGATTGAGCCTAGCCTTTGCTACACTCATCTTGTTTCTTCCCTTAAGCTAGCATTGAATTTTATAGGTTGAAATGGGGGTGACGTCCTAGGGTTAGGTTATCTACACCTAGGGCCATCATCTTCTAGGGTTTGAAAGCCTTGTCTTTACAACACTTTCTCTCACCTCATCCATTGGTTAAATTTATCATTTATGCTAGCCTTTTTTCCAAGTTGACATAAGGAAGGAGGAAAGAGAATGAGGCCTTACTTAAGAAACACTAGAGTGAGCCTCTTTTCCCTAGGGTTTTGATTCTAGGGCCTTGCCTTTGCAGCATTTTAGAACCCTTCTCTCTAGTCCTTAAGTCTTCATCCTTTCAAAACCTTGTGTCCTTATCTTGCTTGAATCCATATACCCTAAGGCACTGATCTCTAACCTCCAATGTTGAAGTCCTAGTGTACAAAACCACTCTCAAAACTCTAAATTTTGAAACCCTAACTAACAAACTAACCTAATTAGGGTTGACGTCAAAGTTGGTTATCTCATCTTGACACAACAATTATTGAATATAGGTAATTAAATGATGATTTAAAGCATTTATTGAGTAAAGTGTTGGTTGGATACATTGTTGGCTTGATCATATTGATAGTTATTAATGAATTGATGCTTTTGCCATATCTAATTGATGAAACGTTGACTTCATTGGTATCTATTGTTTTGCATTGCCTATTGATTAATAGAAGATAGTCATTGAAGTACTAACCCATTGAGTTATAGCCTGCATATATACTGTATTACTGTTGTCTTGTTCTAGGCAGGTGTTTTCATTTGGGCATACACTTCTTTATTGGCTGATTAGCCAGACTGTCTGACTTTGGTGGTAACCTGTGAGGGGGAAACTTTGATCTTGACTTTATACCTTAGCCTCTTCAAAACCCCAAGTTGTCGGGGATGTCTCCCCTGGGCTAACCTCCCTAAATATAAAGAACCTCCCCATTGAGGTGACATTGGGTGGGGAAGGTTCCTGTTACACTAGTTTGGTCTATATCCTTAGCCTTTGACCTAAACCACAAACTATGCGATAACAGACCCTATGGGTAATTTGTTTTAATTTGGTACCTCAACTTCCTAGGATCATAACGTTTGCATGTAACCTTCGTTTTAGGCGTGTGATTGCCCGTTGGAAAGGTCTTTCATATAACTACACATTATGTCATCAAACTCTAACTTTGTTTATATTTTGACTGTGGAGAGACAAAACAAAAACGTTTAGGGCCCCAAAATGGCCCTGGAAGTATAACAAGATGTGTTGACATGAAAACATACAAAATAATCCAGTTGGATTAGGAGAGAGGCCACCCATATCCACCTGGAGGATGTGTGGTGATTCAGACAACCCCTAAGTGTAGAACCCATAATTACAAAGCAGTACAGAAGAATGTGATGAACAAAAAATGAACATGAGAAGCCAGTTGGAATAGATGGGTGGCCACCAATATCCACCTAGATTAGGAATGCATAAGACAAAAGTGAAAATCTCAGGAGACATGCTTATGACTACATGCTACCTGGGGGGTCGAAGAAATAACAATTTCAAGTAAAACAATTTGTGTCTTGTTAGCATTGAGATACTTCCTTACATCAAGAAGAAGAATGTTTTCTCTGAGTCTCGATTTATATTTAAGAACTTCTACTTTTCTATAGATTGCATTCATTTTTCTTTCAATATTTCAACTTGTTCACTAGATTCTTAAGAAAAGGACCACATGTATAATCCAATTTGGTTAACCATGGTATATCCTATAATGTTACTTCGACTATCACAGGGATCATGAGTCAAACTTGGTTATTCGTGAGTTTGACTTGGATTGGCCCATATAGAGTTTTTGTGAATCAAATGAGTCAAAATCGATGTTTACTAAGATTGAATTGGTCAACATAAATGAAACTCATTATCCCAAGTTTAACTTGAAATTTGAACTTGTACTTGCCTATAAAATGAATAAATAAATATATTTTAAATAATGATTTTTCTATTTTTATAAGTTTGTTTGGGAGAATTTTCTCCTCTTTGCCCGAGTGAGTTATTGCAAGTGACAAACATACCAAAAGAATGACTAAGTATCCCATATAGGGAACCCATCAACACGTGTTTATATTTTTATATATTTGTCCTTGTCGATTTTTCTATGATTTAGAGTCTAGTGACTGAAAATTACTCAAATATTCCATTCGAAGTTCTTTGTTTTCAGAGTAAATATGTACAATTTTGTTGGGTTTCAACACTCAATATGTTATTAGAAAAATGTTGATGCCAACAAAATTTGTTCGTTCCCATTGAAGTTAGATTTTTCCTAACTTATTATAATGAATAACATATCATTCAAAAACTGAGATAAATTAGTGGAAAAAAGGGCTTATGCATACAATTATGAGCTAAAATAATGGATACTATTTAGACTTGCTAATATGCTCTCAAATATTTTAGATATTTTTGAAGAACCTTAAAGGATTATTTTAGAACCATTCGAGTTATTCATGAGCTTTCCATGATATATATTTTTTATATTATAACCCTTTGTCGAATCATCGATGACTTAGTTCGTCGATGGTTCATCTAGTATCACGCTTTCTTCCTGGCCCAATAACCATAAAAAAGACAACTGGTTCACCGTTACCTTGTCTATTGTTCCATAAGCTATTGATGATATTATGAAAAACATTATTTTATGGTTTGTCATATTTTAGTAGATCTTTTGATGGACTAGAGATGAAAACATGATGGGTTTGAGACAAATTGATGGGTCTCATTCGTTGATGGTTTGTGTATTTTAGTCGATCTTCCGATGGATTAGCGACAAAAATGTGATGGATTTGAGACAAACTCATGGTGCAAATTATTCATTAGTTAGTCACTCTTACGATGGAAATTAGTGATATTTCAATGGACTAGTGACAAAAAATGATAGATTTGAGATGAATTGATGGGGAATATTTGTCGTAGGTTATTCTCTCTTCTGACGAAAATGCGACGTGAACAACCTGTATTGGGGACCTACATAATTGGATGCTATGATGGATATGTTCATCTTTATTGAGAATAAACTATGATCGTCATTATTGTAATGGAGGTAACACAATGAAAAACGGGTTGTAGGCTTTGTCATACTTGAGAGGTTGTGGTAACAAACATGCGTCGATAAATTGTCATAAAATGGACCCAATGTAGTATTGATCTATGTGTTTTCTGCAATATCTCTTTGTATTTCATTTTTATATATCTACGTTCATTTCATTCTCAAAATAATTCATATCATTATCCTGTGAGCCAGAGTTGGACATAGCATCTATATTGGTCTTCTTGACTTGAATCATAATGTGGAAGATCTTGGTCATCTCCTTCTCTTCATGGTGATGAAGGCTATTCATATTCACCTCCTTTTGCACATATGTGCAAATAATATTTTCATCCACATCAGAGCCACTTTCAACATGATTTCTTGAATCTATGAATAAAAGGTTTTTTTTTTTTTTTCTTTCTTATTTTTAGATTTAGCTTTGGATGTAGTTTCAAACATTTTCCTCAGTGTGACCAATAAGATCGCAATGGTTGCTAGGATCTTGATCAATATAATTAATGAGAGAGAATATATAATAAAGCAATTTACAGAGATATCTCAAATATCCAATAATATAACATAAATGTATCATAGAGGTAACCATAAAAACAAAGATACAATAATACACAATTTTCTATTAATGATAAAAAACGTACAAAGACTATAAAAATACATAGTGAAAGACTCGCTAGAATGGTGGCATCTTATCTATGAGAAGAGATGTGTTCACTACTCGCATTTGCAAGAAGATGATTTTACAATGAGGCTCCAAAGTCCTTTTTATCATAAATAAAATACAAAACCCTAACCCCAGAATCTGAAAATCCAACAATTTTGTGGACCTCGTTTTGTGTAGTTTGGTGCATGAACTTCCCAAGGGCGTAACTTTGGCATATGATCTATGTTTGTGGCACACAATAGATCGTTGGAAAGATATCATCGAGGATATTCATTTTGGGGGCTCAATAAGAGACTTTTGCTATCATTGAGAATATATCTCCCAAAAAACCTTCATTTAGGCCCTCAAAATGGCCCCAAAAGTTTAAAATTGCTAAAAGTATTAAATTACCAAAATTGCGAGAAAATTGTTTTGAGCCAGTTGGAAAAGGTGGCTGGCCACCAATATCCACCTGGATCAAATACTTGCAATAATTTACAACAGTTATATTCTTCTTATCCTTTCCTCCTTTCCACTTCTTCTTCCCCTCCTTGGAAGCTTCATGTTTCTCTTTCTACTTGGAATTGCTTAGTTTCCCTTTCTTTTGGCCTATGTTTTCTAGGTCCTATTCTAATTTGGATTATATTGAGAATGACATGAATGAAAATATATAATAAATAAATACACAAAGATATTAGAAGAAATACAGTGATAGAGTTAAAATTAGATTCTTTTAATGATTGTCTTGAATAAAAAAAAAATTGTAAAATACAAAGCATACGATCTAGCTAGAATGTTTGTAGCTTATCGTTGACAATAAAGATTTGATGGATACACTCATTCAAAATAAGTTGATTACAAAGAGGCCAAAAATTCATTCTAATATAAAGAATCAATGAGAAAACCATAAATATCCAAAACCCTAACCCAAGAAGATGAAATGCCAAACATTTGTGGGCCTTGATGTGGTTAGTTGATACGTCAACTTCCCAAGGGTACATATTTTTCATACGTTATTTTTTTGGGGCACTCATTACCTTGTCTAAAAGGTCTAGTTGAGGGGTACACATTATATTCTACCTATCATCTTCTTTTATTTACATGTTAGGCACTATTGAGCCAAAAAAACATTGTTTAGGGCCTCAAAATGGCCCTGGAAGTTTGGGACTTGAAAAAATGTAGAATAAATACCAATATTTTGAACCATTCGGAATTGGTGGAACACGTGAGTGTCCACCAATATACCCTTGGATCATATTCCTATACAAATGTATCATCTACTAACCTTGGATTCAAGAGTATAACCTAGTTTTGTAGATGAGTGTGTAAAGAATATATTTAATGAGTACATCTAGGTTGTTGAGAAAGATATTGATCATTATGGCCATATTTATAAAATTAGTGGTGTACTCCTATACACTTTGCTAGCACAAGTTTTTGATAAAATGGTGTTTTTCCCTTAGGAAATAACCCCTTGGTGAAAAACCTAGGAAAGGGGTCTTAGCGTGACCCACATTTCATTTTTATCCTAAGTTTTTGATGGCTTGGCAGTTTTGGCGGATTGTTCTAAGGAGCACGACTATCTCAGCAACTGAGCATGGAGCACTCATATATATGGTACACATCCAATATCACACCCCCCAAACCTTTCTTCCTTTAATGGGGGGGGTCCAAGTTGGTAGTTTTCTGGCGTGCCCCCCCCACAACTTGTCACCTCCAAAACAAATCGAAACCCCCCTTCGCTTTACCGCTTATCGCCTACCCCCCTCTTCGAGTAAACCACTAGACCATCTCCCATACTGTCTGCACTCCCATTGACACCTGTCATCCACTCACACTTATGCATGTCTGTCCCTTCTTCGCTGTCATTCCTCCCCCCTCTCACCTCTCGACATCTATCTTCCACTCACACTCCATGTCCTCCACCATTTTTCATTTCTTCCCTATGACACTTCTCTACCACCACATCTCGTTTTCATTTTCCACATCACCCTCATGTCTTTACACCTTATTTCCCCACATACTTGCGCTCATGCATTCCCACTCACCTCCAACCATAACCTTCCACATGGCCATCGTTCACTCGTTGTAGCCTATGAGTTTGCACCAAGCACATCACCAACTCATCAACATCAATGTCCACATTCGCTTGCCTATGTTCCCTGCAAAAGTCCAACAAAGATACAGGTGCCGAGTTGACTTAGACTCATCCTGATCACGACGCAGGTAGTTAATGAAAGTGAGGGAGGTGGTTGAAACCTCGTCTCACCCCATAAATGGAAAGCTAGAAAATATTTTCCATGTAAGAAGACTGTCAGCCCAGACTAACCTTAGATCACATCTGACAAAGACATGCATGCACAGTCAGATGGAAAAAGTTCAGATGAAAGAGTTCACATTTGACAAAAGACTGCATGCACAGTCTAGCAGAGAAGACATAAACGTAAAACCTTTAATGCATGACTCGATCTCTCCTCTAGTGGTTGTAGTCAGTCTAAGTACAAGTATGTATTTTTGAAATTTTGTTAAGGTCGAATGGTTTAGCAAGGCTCCTGCATTGTAAAATTTTGATGAAGCATACTGGCTCCCTGGTTATGTAACTTGATTTGAGACTTCTTGATCAATATAATTTAGCTTATTTCTATCTTATTTTCCTCTGATACTGAATTTTCCATGATTCAAGGATTCACATGGATTGTTATAGATGTATTGTGATGGATGTTTGATTATAGTGTTGTTATGGTGTTCTTTAGTTTCCTGAAAATTTGAACATAAGAGGATATTATGTTCAAAGTTTTTCCTCCTTAGGATGCTTGAACACCCGATGTCCATAGCATACCTATGCGCTTTCCTCACCAAGGTATTCCTTCTAATCACCTTTACTACAACTTACTAATTGAAGTTAATCAAGATCTCAATTGCTTGTGCATGTTGGTCTAGTTTTATGAGTTAAAAAGTTATTATCTTGAGTTTTACCCATTTTACCTCTTTAAAATTATTCATTGTGAGATATAACTTGATGGGTACTAGGCTTACCTTCTATGCAATTAGAGGGTGACTCTTGGTTCTAACATTCTTGGCGCCATTGGCATGGACAAAATTGAAGACATTTCCCTGGGATAGAATGACAAAGAGCTTATGATTTTGAAGGTGTATTAGATATGAGAACCATTGAAGATTGCAACTTTCACTTGGCGACTCCACTATTTCGAATCCATTGTTTCCATTGTGGCTTCGAAAATTAGACACATGAGGTCTACTACACAATTTCCTCTGGAAACACGTGCACTTGACCTAGAGAAAATTATCAAAAAGGGAAAGACCCCTTAGGGAGGTACTTCAGCTATTGTACCAGGTATTTTTGGTAATTTTCATAATCCTTCTTTAAAAACTACAGTAGTTTCTTCTCATTCTCCTGCTATACCACCTATTTGATTTTCCATAAGTTTAAAGTTTGGAAGTTTTCCTATTGATTTCTCCCCTCCTAGTTTTGGATTGGAGGAATAAATATTTGACACCCCTGTTTCCCTTGAAGTTGTGTCATGGTTTATACCTAGGACCTCATAATATTTTCCCACTACAGGCTTTACCACTCCTCCCTCTATTAGAGTTGTTTCATTTACAAAAGGGGAAACCTCTGTTCCCTCGATACCTGTAGCATTTTCTCCAAATCCTCATTTTTTTCCATTTCTCCCAGAAACACAATTCCCGTCTCCCCTGTTCAAACTCCATGCCCTCCTGGTTCTTCTCCAGTTCACATCCCAATGGCAGGTGTTAATCCTCCCAGAAACATAATGGATGCCATAGCAGTTGCTAGATATGCCCCTCTTGTCTTGCCTCAGCCTCTAAATTCTCTCCCAAATGGTGTCTACCTTAAGAAGTTTCCT
Organism: Picea engelmannii; assembly: GCA_009831015.1. Lineage (NCBI taxonomy): Eukaryota > Viridiplantae > Streptophyta > Pinopsida > Pinales > Pinaceae > Picea > Picea engelmannii. The sequence goes on from ML783183.1 coordinate 1,241,112, forward strand.
AAGTTCACGGGTGAGGGAGAAATAACTGCAGGGGAGAACCTTCCAGCCTTTTATAGCTATGCAAACAATTATGTCATTTTAAATGAAGGTGTATGGATGAGAATTTTTGTTCATATCCTAGATGGAGAGGCTAGGAAATGGTTTAGAGCCTTGGCTTATGGATCTATTGATGGGATTGAAGCCCTAGATGATGCATTCTTCAGACATTGGGGGGATAAATAATATTTCCTTTACTATATTAAAGAGTTTTGATCACTTAAAAAAGGAGAAGGGCATTTTTTTATAACTTTTAAAGGAGGTTTAATAAAATGTATAATAATATTCATGTTGAGATTAAACCTACATAAACCTCTGCCAAAATTACTTGTGTTAGTTCTTTCAACCCTTTTTTTTGCCTCCTGTTAAGAGAAATAAGATCTACTTCCTTGGATCATATGCAAGATGCGGCCCTGGAAGTGGATTCCAATATATTGGAAGTTGACAAACTTAGGAGTAATGTTGATAAAGACATACGAAAGGGGATGTCTGAAGTTTCAACTTCTAGTTCCTCAGTTTCCCACCCTCAAGTAAACGAATTGACCAAGCCGGTAAAATAAATTTATGTTGAGGTGGAAAGGTTGAAACTCGAAGGAAAGACGAACTATAGAAATCCCCCTAATGCTGAAAATAGGGGTGACTTCAGAAGACCAAATAACACCCCTCAGATTAACCAAAGAGATCAATGAAGCAGGTATAGGGATGATCAGAGAATCCAATCCCCTTTCCAAAATAACCTTGTTACTGATGAAGAAGGGGAGGAAGAAGAAGTTGATCCTGAAATCCATTGTCTTGGAGACACCTCCTCATTTCCCCATTTAACCCAATTTTCATATGAGGAGTCTCTCATGGAAAATCAACTAAAGGAGATGAGTAAAGGGGAGAATACCAGTAGCAGTCAAAAAAATATAACCTCAGGTTCAAAAATAAAGAAGGGAGGTTTGACATTCCTAATCAACATACCATGGCAGAAAATCCTACTAAATATGTAGCAGACAACATCAAAGATAAGAAGGCACAGAAACCCCCACTAGTGGTCAAAATCCCTGTCCCAGAAGTGAAGGAGATTTTGAAACTTCCTTCCTCTTTTAGCTTTGAGAATGAGATTCAAAAGATTAGGATCCCTGTACCTTTTTTGGATTTGACAAAAAATGTAGAATTTAAAAAATATCTTTCCAATATGTTGCATCCCGAACCCTCCTCAAATGCCACTGATTCAGTAAATCTTCAAGATGAAAAGCCAACAGTCATCTTAGGTTCTTTGATATAATACATAGATGATTCATCCCGTCCCTTCTATACATCACTTAACATACATGATAAGGCGTTTCATAACTATTTGGTGGACTCAAGGGCATCTCATAATCTCATGCTCAAAACTTTCCTGTATGAACTTAGATTAGAAATCACAAAGACTTACCATGACTTATATTCTTTTGAATCTAGGAAAGTGAAGTGTCTTGGGGTCATCAAAGATATGGTTGTGACCTTGTTTTAGTTGCCCATGAAAAGTGTGGTCATGGACATCGTGGTGGCTGATGTTCCCCCCAAGTTTGGCATGCTCTTGTCAAGATATTGGATAAAAGGACTTGGGGGAACCTTGCATATGGACCTTACATATGCTTCCATTCCTATTTTTTTGGGGGGGAGCATAAAATACTTTACAGGGAATCTCAGTTGGCCTAAATTATTAGTGACAAAGAAAACCCCACTAACCATCCTATTTTTTCACTTGATACTGATTTGGGATCCAATTTATTGCATCTCACTGATGCTCCTGAACCTCCTCTTGAAATCAGAAAACAATCCATTACTCTTTGTGAAGATTCTCCTCCAATCACCTTTGTTTGGAAGATGTTTTTTTATGGAGCCTCTTCTAGGGAAGGTGTTTGTGTTGGAGTGGTATTTGTTTCACCTACTCAAGAGACTATATATTTGTCCTACAAGTTACAATTTGGAACTATCGATAATGTGGAAGAGTATGAAGCTCTCGTTCTGGATTTGAGGGCTGCAAAAGACATGGGGATTGTAGAGATTTCAGTGTTTGGGGATGATGAATTAATTGTCCATTAGATAAAAAATCTTTATCAAGCTAAGAACCCTAGGCTAAGAGCTTATAGAAATGAAGTGTGGGACCTATTTGGCAGTTTTTGCTTAGCTTTCAACATTTCATTTATTCCAAGAAAAGAGAATTCCATGGCTGAATCTTTGGTTGTTTTAACAAGTAATTTCAGAGTCCCTTTGCCACCTAAACTCAAGTATGAGGTAGAAGTGAAATATAGACCCTCTATACCTACCAATGTCAAGCATTGGAAAGAGTTTGAGGATGATATCCAAATCAAAAGATTCCTTGATACTGATGATTAGTTTTCTGCATTACATATTGTTCAAGATCATGATTTTGAAAGTAATCCTCATGTTGATGTTTTTCTAAACAAAATTGCTAATCATCGTATTGTTCAGTTGCCTAGAAATTATATTCCAAAGGGACTAGTTCCTTTGGAAATACTTTTTTATAGGAATGATGTGGTAGTGAAGGGTAAAGGTTAAACTGATGATGCTGATGTAACTAAGTGCAATATTGGTACATAAAAGGATCCAAAATTTGTCAAGTTGTCAAGCAGCTTGTCAGGGGAACAAAGAGATGAATATGATAAACCATTAAGAGAATTTGTTGGTGTGCTTTCCTAGACATATAAATATCTCAGAACATACGACACAAGTGTCATTGAACATAAGATCCCATTGAAGGAAGAGGCAAAACCATTTAGGAATAAATTTAGATAGATAAATCCTATGTTGTTGCCTATTATGGAGAAAGAGGTAAAAAATATTTTGGATGCCAAGATTATCATTCCCTTGAGGTATTCAGAATGGGTAGCCAACCTAGTCCTAGTGAGAAAGAATAATGGAGAAATCAGACTTTGTGTCGATTTCTGGAACCTGAACAGAAGCTATAATAAGGATAATTACCCATTTCCAAAGATGGAGCACATATTGCAGAGGGTGACATGTGCATCTAGGATCTCCATGATTGATATATTTTCTGTCTACAATCAGATCTTTGTCCTGGCTGAAGATACAGAGAAGAGAACCTTCACTACTCCTTGGGGTACATTTATGTATGCTAATATTCCCTTCGGATTGATAAACGTAGGGGAGACCTTTCAACGAGCCTTGGACAAAACCTTTGTTGGAGAAAAGGACAAGTTTGTAGTCATCTATCTGGATGACATAACAATGTTCTCACAATCTGATAAAGAACATTATGATCATCTGAGAAGGGTGTTCTTGAAATGCAGAAGGTTTGGTCTCTCCCTAAATCCCAAGAAGTCTTTATTTTCCATGCAAGAGGGAAAATTGTTGGGGCACATTGTGTCAGCTGAAAGGTTGAGGATTGATTCAGTCAAGGTAGAAACTATCCAAACCTTGGCACCCCCTAGATCCAAGAAAGACGTTCAATATTTCTTGGGGAAAATTAATTTTCTGAGAAGGTTTGTTTCCAATTTTGTTGAATTGGTAAAGTATATTACAACCATGTTGAGGAAAGGAAATGAAATCAAGTGGAGTTTTGAATCTTGTAATTATTTCAATCAAATAAAGAAGGCCTTAACTGAAGCACCTGTTCTCATCAATCCTGATTACTCCTAGGATTTTATGATTTTTTCCTTCGCTTCATTTGATACAGTAGCAATTGTTTTATTGTAGAAAAATGTTGAAGGGTTAGAGTATCCCATTGCCTTTTTCGGTAGGGCATTGAGATATGTTGAGCTAAAATATGACATCATCGAAAAACAAGACTAGTCTTTGGTTAAATCCCTCAAGTATTTTAGGGTCTATATTTTGCACTCAAAGATCATTTCATATGTCCCTTCATCTTCTGTGAAGGATATTCTCATTCAGGCTGACATAGATGGATGAAGGAGAAAGTGGATTGCCAAATTCCTTGAATTTGGTCTTGAAATAAAACCCACCAAATTGGTTAAAGTCCAAGGTTTAACCAGGTTATTGGATGAATCTAATTGAAAATCTTTGGGGGTTAATTTCATCAACACTTTCTCAGAAAATCAACAAGATGAGTTGTTTGATAAAGGTTCTCAAGTTAGCCCTCCATTGAAAAAATGTACTTGGTACATGGACATTATATTTTTTCTACAAAAGTTGCATCCTTCTAATGGTATGGAGAAGAGAAAAGAAAGAGATTTAAATATTAAATCAAATAGATATTGTCTTATTGATAAATTCTTGTATTGGAAAGACCCTACGAGAGTGATTTTGATATGTTTAGACCCACATGAGGCCCAAAAGATTATGTTTTATTTTCATGACATTTTACATGGAGGACATCACTTCTGGAGAACTACAGCCTACAAGATTACCAGGGCTGGGTATTTCTGGCCTAGTATATTCACTGATGTTTGTGCAAAGATTATGGCTTGTGTTAAGTTTCAAAGATTCTCTGGAAAGAAACAACTCAAGTCTTTGCCATTGAATCACGTGGTAGCTTTAGGACCCTTTTAGTAGTGGGGCCTAGATTTTATTGGGGAAATTCATCCTGCTTCAAGTGGTCAACATAGGTGGATCTTGACTTCCACAGATTACTTTACCAAGTGGATAGAAGCCACCCCCATAAGGAGTTCTTCCAACAAGGTAATTATTGATTTTCTTGAGGATATTATGGCAAGATTTGGTTGTCCGAACAAGATTGTCACTGATAATGATGCATCTTTCAAAGCTAAACTATTGATCCAGTTTTCTGAACAGTTTGGAATCGCATTGATTCACTCTAATCCTTACTACCCCCAAGGGAATGGATTGGCATAATCCTCTAACAAGAGCCTTATAAATATCATTGAAATATTGTTAGACGACAATAAGAAAGCATGGGATTCAAAGCTCGAATTTGATTTGTGGGATGATAGAGTGACAACAAAGAGGTCTCTTGGTGTCTCTCCTTTTTAGCTTGTGTATAGAATTGAGGCCATTTTTCCTTCTCATCTTTCCTTGCATATGGAAAAATTGTTCCAAGACTACCAAGGACAACCTGATGATATGATCAGAAGAATACATCAGCTGGTAGAAGTGTAGAAAACTAGGGAGAAACTACTGGACAAAGCACATGACCATCAACAAAAGATCAAGCAGGCCTTCGACAAGAAGGTAAGAAACGAGGATTTCCAATTGGGAGATCTAGTACTCAAATGGGATGCACCCGAGCAGGACAAAGTAAAACACGGTAAATTTGAAGCATTTTGGATTGGCCCCTTCAAAATTTCTGAGGTATTTTCGAATAATACTTATAGGTTGTAGAATTTGGAGGATGCTAAAGTTTTTGGCGGCCCTGTGAATGAACATTTTCTAAAAAAATTCTTTGTTTGAGCCATGAGCAACTTTCATGCCATTGTAAATATCATTCTCCTTTTTGTTTTAATAGTTGACTCCATAACCCAATGGATAAGGCACTGGAGCTACTAGAATCCCTAGAGCCTCACAGGGACGTCACTATCCCCCATGGAGCCTATATGTTAGCACAAGTTTTTGATAAAATGGTGTTTTTCCCTTAGGAAATAACCCCTTGGTGGAAAACGCAGGAAAGGTGTCTTAGCGCGACCCACATTTGGTTTTTCTCCTAAGTTTTTGATGGCTGTTTTGGCACGTTGTGATAAGGAGCACGAAGATCTCAGCGGCTGAGCATGGCGCACTTAGATGTACGGTCCACATCCAATATCGGACCCCCCTGAGCTTTATTCCTTTAACAAGGGGGGGGGGGTCCGAGTTGGTGGTTTTCTGGCATGGGCCCCCCACAACATGTTGCCTCCACAACAACTGGAACCCCCCTGTGAATTAATGCTTACCCCCTACCCCCCCCCCCTCCGAGTAAACCGCCAAACCGTCTCCCATACCGCTTGCTCTCCCAGTGACACTTGTCCTCCAATCATACTTCCACACACCTATCCCTTCTCCATTGTCATTCTTYCCCCCTCTCACCTCCCGACATTTGTCTTCCACTCACGCTCAATGTMTTGCACCATTTGTCGTTTCTTCCATGTCACACCACTCTGCCACCACATCCCGTTCTCAATTTCTACATCACCCTCGTGCCTTTACACCTCATCTCCCTGCATACTTGTGCTCACGTAGTCCCAGTCACCTCCAACCACAACCTTCCACATGGACATCGTTCACTCATTGTAGCCTATGATTTTGCACCAAGCACCTCGCCAACTCATCATCATCAACATCCATGTCCACCTGCCAGTGTTCCCTGCAAAAGTCCAGCAAAGATACAGGTTCCAAGTTGACTCAGGCCCATCCTGGTCCCGATGGAGGTAGTTAATGAAAGTGATGGAGGTGGTTGAGACCTCGTCTCACCACATAAATGGAAAGCCAAAAAATATTGGTCATGGAAGATGACTGTTAGCCCAGACAGACCTGAGATCACGTCTGACAAAGAGCTACATGCTTAGTATGATGGAGAAGATTCAAACATAAGAGTTTGTGTCTGACATAAGACTACATGCATAGTCTTTCAGAGAAGACACAGACGTAAAGCCTTGAATGCATGACTCGATCGCTCCTCCGGTGGTTGTAGTTAGTCTAAGTATAAGTATGTATTTTTGATTTTTTGTTAAGGTCAAATCGTTGAGCAAGGCTCTTCCTTTGTAAAATTTTGATGAAGCATACTGGATATCTGGTTATGTAACTTGATTTGAGACTTCTTGATCAATATAAATTATCTTCTTTCCATCTTATTTGCCTCTACTATTGAAGTTTCCATGATTCAAGGATTCACATGGCTTTTTATAGTTGTATTGTGATGGATGTTTGATTACAGTGTTGTTATGGTGTTCTTCAGTTTCCTGAAATTTTGAACCTAAGAGGATCTTGTGTTTGAAGTTTTTCCTCCTTAGGTTGCTTGAAGAATTGATGTCCATAACAAACATCTATACTTTCCTCACCAAGGTACTCCTTCTACTCACCTTTAATACAACTTACCGACTGAAGTTGATCAAGACCTCAATTGCTTGTGCATACTGGTCCAGTTTTTTGAGTTAAAACAATATTATCTTGAGTTTTACCCATTTGACCTCTTTAAAATTATTCATTGTGACCTATAACCTGATGGGTATTGGGCCTACCTTCTACGCAATCGGAGGGTGACTCTCAGTGCTAACACACTCTACCCTTGCCTATGCTTGAATTAGTCCCACCAAATCCATTTATCTTGTTCATACCCGATATGGTAAAATTTGTTTTGATGAGGGTTTTGAAGTCCTCCGATTGAGTTAATGGTGGATCTTCATCTATCCTAATTGTTTCCATATGGATTTAACACTAGGTTAAAGCATGACCCTTTAACTTCAATTTGTAAAATGAAATGTTTTCCTCTTCATCTATAAGGTGAACGCTAAGAGAAACTTCTAGTTACGGCAAGAAATAATTTATTTGCAATGCATCAGTCTCACCTTAGTATGCCTTTATGTCCACTTTCGCTTCCATATTGAGTAAGGACTGTGAAGGGTTAACAACACTCAAACTCATATACTCTTTCTCAGGTTCTTTTCGTGAATATTTTCATGGGTCTTCCTGATATCCCAATTTCCTCTTAGATATGATCTATGAGTTAAAACCTCTATGATCTCCAAACAATGCGATTCTTCTTTCTAGAGCTTCCATGAGGAGGCTCATATTGTGGTTGATATCAATGACTCGTGCTTCCAACCTCTCAAATATCTCTTCTTCTTGATCTTGAGGGTTGTTATGAATAGAGTCGTCTACCATGGTTATGGTTTCAATGAGTTCTCTTTAAGTTGATTCCTGGATCTTGCAAGTTACTACAAATACGCAAAAGAAAACTTTCTTTGATACCAATATGACCTATAAAATCCAATGGATATTCCACGAGACAGTTCATCAAAATAGATCTAATAAATAAAACTGAAATACACACTATGAAGGTTAAATTTCTTATATTCAAGAATCTTTAGTTACCAATTTTATGCTTATGCATGAAATAAATAAAATAAGAAAAGAGAAATACAATCACACACCATCCACAAAATAACACAAAGGTTTTCTTTGGAAAACCCTAACACGAGAAAACCTAGCTAGAAGTTCAAGTTTCTCTGCTCTTTTCTTTGGAATGGAAATAATGCAAGTACAAAGGACAAGACACTCTCTATGCAGTTACTTGAAACCTGTGGCTTGTTACGATACTACAAAAAATTAACCACCTCTATTATTCTCGCTAGTTTCTTACTCCGAGTGCTTCTGCTCTGCTATGGAACAAAATACCATAAGATAGAATGGAACCCCTTCTCCTCCTAGAAACCTGGTATTTAACATAGCTCGATAGCCAACTAAGGTTAGGGTTTTGACTTTCTCAACCTTCAATTGTGATTATTTTTTGGACCTTTTACATTCTTCTTGAAATTGGTCACGTGACTAGCCTCATATGTATGAGTAACAGGGGATGATGCGACATCCTTTGGTACCATGGTGGTCAACACAAGAGGATGGTTTTGTGGTTTTGTTTTGTGTCTTTAGAAAACAATTTGATAATGTGCCAAGAACTAATCTCTAGAATAGATTAGAAGAACTAAAAGTTCTTTTCGAGATGAGAGTTCCTTGTGAGGAAGAGTCACTCATGATCCTTCTTCTTTATGCTAGCTATATTGTTCTCATTATGAGGAATCCCTATGACCTTGATAAACAATTAACAATTTTCAATTTTTTTTTGTTTTGATATGAGTATCATTTTTAATGTTAACAAAACAAAAATGATGATAATTAAATCCAAAAAGATCACCTACTCTAATTTCATATATAACCATAACAATTTGAAATTTAAAGAAAGTAACTTCATTTGAATATTTTAGAACTTATCTTTATTGTAAATTCAACCAAAATTATAAATATAAATAAAAACAGTAAAACACATTATAAACTTAAAAATAGTTATAAATCAATGAATATTTAATATTGGGATAAAGAGAAATTTCGAAATACTTAAAATTTAATAATATTTAAATTCTAAATGATGTTCTTAAAGGAACAAAATTACTGTTTAATAATACTTAAAATTTAAATAATCTTTATACGGAACAAAATTATTGAAATAAATTGATGAGAGGTATTGTTTATCCAAAATTACTCACCCTACTGTTTACGTTCTGACCTAATCACGCAATAACATAACCGTGCAAACTAATCCCATCAAGAAATGAAATATTGGCTTAAGCGATGTTTCATTCTTCTCCCTCTTTGGGGTTACAATCTTCTGTTCTTCTTTTGGACGATTACAATGTTTAACTTCCCACGCCCATCCAATGTCTTGAAGGGCAGGTATCATACGATGGTCACGGAAATTTTTATATTCAGCTGTATCCCCGCCACTGTTACTCACTTCCACGGCGTATAGAGAAGGCGCTACTTCAAAAATCTTCGCTTCTAAGTCCAATTTCGTTCCCTCCATATTCACCGTCCACTCTATCCTTCTAAAACTAAAGTCATTGGCCTTAGCAATCTCTTGAAACTTGGATATAATGGCGGAAACCGGTTGCTTCGACATGAATCGCAGTAACCCTTTCGAACCCTCGAATAGAGGAGCCAGATCTAGTCCAGTCGGCCAAGATGCCAGTACACTGAAGGCATTGATGCATGGGGAATTCGGTAAATCCACAACCCCCTGGCCGCTTATGTTTGTATTACTGTTTTTATCATGATGATGCAATGATAAATTATTACCGTTGAAGCCCACTTTGAACCACGGGTTATCCATGATCTCCGGCATGGTAATCCGAGTGAGGCTGTTGGGATCCAGCAACCGAAACAGGAGCTCGCGGACATCGCAGGGTAATCGCGTTGGGCAACTGTAATCTCTCTTCCACATTTTCTCACACAAGGGACGTAAATCGTTGTCATAATGAAACGGAATGTCGGCAACGAAGATCTCGTACAGAATTATACCGCACGACCATATGTCTGCTGGGGCACCCGCGTAACCATCCCCAGATAAGACCTCTGGAGCAAGGTAGGAAGGAGCCCCGCATAGTGAGTGAAACAGCCTGTCCTTCCCCACATGCTCCTGAAAGGTGCCCAGCCCAAAATCTGCGAGCTTGAGGTTTCCCCTATCGTCTAAGAGCAGATTGTCAGATTTGATGTCTCTGTGATAAATTCCACTTCTGTGACAGAAGTCCACCGCACTGATGAGCTGCTGGAAATATCTCCTCCATGTATTCTCCTCTTCTTCAGACAGTTCTTTTTGGCCAGCTGACCTAATTTTTTGAAAGACCGTTCCTCCGTTGACATATTCCATCACAAGATAGATATTATTTTTGCTGGCCATGACTTGGTAGAGCTGTACAATTTTGGGATGATTCAGAGTTCTCATAATGGGGATTTCATTGTTCAGCATATCTTCCATACGCTTCCAGTTTTCAAGTTTCTTTTTGCTTATGACCTTAATGGCAACGCTCTCGCCAGTTCCTAGGTTTCTGGCCAGGTATACCTCGGCAAATGCCCCGTTTCCCAAGATTCTGTCTAATGCAAACTTGCCGAAAAGAACAGTCTCCTTTTTCTGCTTGGTCATTATTGTAATGGATTTATGTTGTAATATATTTTTCCAAGATCTCGAGCACGATGTATAAAGTATGAAATATTGTTGTTCTATCAAGCAATTTGAGCGCTAACACCCACTACAGCTTCCTCCTCAGTCCGTGCTTTGAAAAAAATTGCGAAAGTAATAACCTGGCTGCTGCTGTAGACTCTAGTGTAAATTTGATTTTCATAAGTTACCAGGCTGCAACACGTTGTTATGGGCATAACGAACGATATATCATCTAACTGCATCCGAACTCATTTCTGATCGGCCATGAATGCGAAGTTGCGTCGCTTCATCACATTGTTAATTTAAGTTGTGTCCAGCTGCGCTCCAAAACAGATCCATTGTGCAATCTGTATACATAGGTTAGGAATGATGAAGGAAATTAAATGTTAGTAACAAAAGTTAGCCTTATCATTTGATAAAGTCATAGTTATAATTTTCTTGACAAATTAATTTATGTTTTATTACTTTTTATTTTTCAAAATTATTTATATATTATTTAATAAATTTAAAGTTTTATTAACCATATTATATAAAGTTTGTTAAATGAAATATGTTTATCATTACTTTAGAATCTCATAAAAACATAATAATATAATCTTCTTACCTATTAATATCAAGTCCAAATTGACATTGACATGATTGTTTATTTTTTCACCCAAAAAAAATTTAATGAATGAATATCAATAAAATATGGATATCAATAAAGAGAATAATCCCAGGTTCTTATGGAAGAGTAGTTGTATGATTTTGTCCAACATGAAGAAAGTATGTAATTATTGTAAAGAATATATTTATAAAGAGAAAATCTTTTAAAATATTTTCTAGATTAAAATTGTATTGTTTTATGATTATTATGTATAGTTTTATGATTATCATGTAAATTGAGATTGATGGAAGGAGATTTAGAATAATTCTTTATAAGTGAAGTAAATTAGAATAATTTTCTAAAAAAAATAACCGAAAAAAGTATGGAATTATTGTAAAGAATATATTTATAAAGAGAAAATCTTTTAAAATATTTTTTAGATTAAAGTTATATTGTTTTATGATTATCATGAAGAGAAAATCTTTTAAAATAGTTTTTAGATTAAAGTTGTATTGTTTTATGATTATCCTGTATTGTTTTATGATTATTATGTAAAATGAGAATGATGGAAGGAGATTTAGAATAAGTCTTTATAAGTAAGATAAATTAAAATAATTTTCTAAGAAAATGACAAAAAAAAAGTATGGAATTATTGTAAAGAATATACTTATAAAGAGAAAATATTTTAAAATATTTTTTAAGATTAAAAGTGTATTGTTTTATGATTATCATGTATTGTTTTATGATTATCATGTAAAATGAGAGTGATGGAAGGAGATTTAGARTAAGTCTTTATAAATAAGGTAAATTAGAATAATTTTATAAGAAAATGGTTTTAGAAAATATGGAATTATTGTAAACACTATATTTATAAAGAGAAAATATTTTAAAATATTGTTTAAATAAAATTGTATTGTTTTATGATTATTATATATTGTTTTATGATTATCATGCAAAATGAGAGTGATGGACGGAGATTTAAAGTAAGTCTTTATAAATAAGATAAATTAGAATAATTTTGAAAAAAAATGGATAAGTGATGGAAATATAATTGCTCCATCACATTGAGTGCATTCATCATTTGAAGTTTGTGCTATTTATTAGAATCTTTGTGTGATAACATTAATATTTCTTAGATATTATATTATATTATATTATATTATATTATTATTATTATTATTATTATTTTATATATATATATATATATATTCTTTTTTAAAAGGTTTAGAATTACATTATCATTTTAAGTTGCTTTAATATTATTAATATTTTTGTAACTTTCATATGATTACATTATTGTTTCTTAAATTATATATATTACTATATTTTATATATACTTTCTCTATTAAAAGGGTTTAGAATTACACCAATTTTTTTATAGTGTATATATCTTGTTTTTTAATTTGTCAATTGGTGTAGTTGTATAATGGAGTGTTATCCTCTACACCTAGGCTTTATAAGTTTTCAGTTTGGTTTATTCCAAAAAAATCACTTGTATATTTCCATGATTGTGAGATGTATAATAATCAATAACAAATTATTTAGAATTTCAGTCCTTTATTTCCATCTTAATATTTTTTTACAACAAATATTGTCCATTGTGTTAGGAAATAAAAAACATTAGAGAGAAGCCACTTATTTGACCATGAAGCATCTTATTTGATTTGTTTTTCCCCCCATTTTAAGGTGTAGGAGAGAATCCACTCTATTAAAAAATGTGTCTCTACTTGAGATTGAATTCTTTGGTAAGATTGGAATATTTTTTTGGTTGTTGATGAACATTTCTCTTGTAGATTTTTTAGAGCATTTGTATAGGAGTCACGAAATAACATATCCAACATGGGGTTGATCTCTTAAAATCTGTTATTGGACAATGTTTAATTTTCAAATCCATGAGCTTAGTTTTTCCAATATCTATGCTCCAAATGATTCAAATGAAATGGAAACCTTATGACATGGGTTGATCATGGAGATACCTAAGACATGTTTGTTTTTTTGTGGTGCTTTCAATAATATCGTAACCGAATAGGAAAATGAAGGTTTCTTCCCTAATTGAGTGTCACTAAAAGAAAATATGGCATGGAATGACCTCAAGGCCAAAGGACTTGTTGGGATTCATAATTGACATGTTTTATGATTCTATCAACCATTCTTTCACATACTTTTCCCTTCCATTTTCGTTTGTTTGATTAACCATATTTCTGTAATTGTCCATTTTCATCCTACATGAGCTTGACATGCCATATGCATATAAAATGGTCAATTTCCCATGTTTAGATGATTACTTCGATTAGATATTGTGTTTCCTAACTTGTGAAATTATGTAGCTATTGACAATTTTCCAGAATGTTGGTGATCTGGATTTATGTAGGAACACAATGGAATA
>ML783183.1:1269548-1286348 GCA_009831015.1 Picea engelmannii
GATGGATGCTTAAAGATTTCAAAGTAAAATTAATTACAGAAAATAATTGTGGTTAACTAAGTAATACATTAACTACAGATCACATTTAATGACCTGAGAAATAAATCTTAAGAAATCAATGAGAAATGTTATAAAATGGTTGTGTATGCAGAGAGGGAGAGGGATTAATCCCGAGAAGATAAAAAAATTAAGGAAAATGAAGGACGAAGGACGGGGGTAGGTAAAGAAGTAATTTCATGAGTCGGTGAAGGAGGAATAAGGGAGAAAGGAAGGTTTACATGAGGGGCATTGGACATGGGACGGAGGATGGATTCTGGAGGACTTTTGGGACTTGCTATGAGCACAGAGTTTTCTGAGTATGGATTTTGATCAGTTGAGGCACCGAGTTGCTGGAGTTTTTGGGCACGGGGGCCAGGATATCGGTAGATATCCTGGAGCTAGGTAGTTTTCCTAGTTGGCAGGGAGTACAATAGTTTTGGGCAGTTATTTTCCTGTTTGTGGCAGGGTTGATCTGCGTAGCAGGTAGAAGGAAGGCAACAACAAGGCACAGAGGCAACAAACATTAGCATCAGAACCAGGTACTTTGTTAAGTTATGTATTTATTTCTTTCTGCCATGAAATCAATATTTATTGATAAATCTAAGTTACTAAAGTTGTTGTTATAAAAATCAATATTATGCTAGGAAGTTATTGTTCCAGTTTACGAAATAAAATGTTTATGAAACTTAATGATGTTTAGAAATATTTGGTTGTTACAGTAGCATAACATTCACATATGGAGAAGATCATAGATCATAGGGTTGGTAAGAAGACCAGGAGAAAAACCTATTTTGAATATTTGGTAAAGTGGAGAGAACACCCAATAGAAGATTCCAATTGGGTAAATGAATCAGATATTAAGAAGCATGGAAATTTAGTGCATGAGCTCATGGACAAGAGTCCGTGAATTTTTTTCCAGTGGAGTATGATGCCGGAGAATCATCATCAAACTGCAAGTAGAGGACAACTCAGTGCCCTAGCACGCATTTTTAAGTTTTTTTGAATTTTAAATATGGCATGTCAAGAAATATCTTGAAAACATAGTAATTAAGATATTAAATGTTAAGAGGATGAACCATTGTGTGAGATCGATGGAGATTGTATTTTCTTTAATATAGTTAATAACAATATAGATATGAAGCGTTCTCTCTTATCTGTCTGTACTGATCATTTATTGTAATAATCCTTAGTAGTTGAAAGATTTTAATTTGACAAGATAACACTAAGGTAGTCAGAGGTAAAAGGCTCTATGAGCCCTCTTGTATAAATATTTGTATTTGTTGCCCAAATGAGGTTGTTAAAAGTTGTTGAGAGTTGTTGAGAGTTATTTAGAAATAGATAGTAAAGATTATTCTAGTTGAATATTGTTGAAGCATATCAAGTTGTATGAGCTCATGTACATATCATTTGAATGAATAGAACAACAAAGCGTTGTTCCAAATGTTTGGTGTTGTTGTTATCGTGTCTATCTAAATGAATGGTAGGATTTTTTTTTAATTGCAATTATCTGTTATTACTTATTCTTATGTTATGAATGTTTTACATGGTTGAATATATGAATATGTGAGGATTATATAAGTTTCAATTGTTTCTCTTCTGCGAGCTTATGTGAGGAGTGAATAGTGTCTACAAGGAATGCGTTGAAAGAGTCTAGTTTGACATAGAATCTCAAAAGATATAACATGGAGTTTTATATGAAAGGAGTTTATTGTGTCCGTAGGGAGTGCGTTGACAGAGTTTATTTTGACTTAGAAACCTAGGAGGGATAACATGAATTTATTTGCAAAGAGTGAAAAATAACCGTGTAAGGTGTGCGTAGGAAGAAACATGCTCAAAATCACATTGTTCAGGAGGAACAATTGAGTCATGTAAGAGCTATTACAAGGAGTACACACAATCATCCACAAAGGGTTTTAGGGGAAGAAGCATGTTACAAGGTGTGAGGAGGGTCGAATTTGGATAAGTGTCAAAGAAGTCTTCTTGAATAGGCACAAGGAGTAAGTCTCAAAGAAGCATCCACGTGAGACTCAAAGTTTTGAGGAGGAACAAGCTCAGGAGATATAGCAGATGAAATTTCTTCAGTAGGGAGGAGCCCACTAAAAAAATTCTTGATCAACCAGAAAGATCCATTCAGAGAAATTAGGATCTTTCCAGATCGTGAGATCTGGGGAAGCTGCATGGAGGATTGTATTTGAATCCTTTAGCACTTCGTGTGTTTGGAGTTTTGGAGGTTTTCAAGGAGTGGGGTTGTTGAAGTCCCGAAGTTGCGAAGTAAATATAATCCCTCGGTATTGAGGAGGATATGTGGCAGCAGATCAGAAAGTATGAGAGATAAATCTCTGAAATATTTGTGGGGATTAGAAGTAATTTTCATGAATTCATGAAGGTCAAAAGATCTAGACCATTGAATTTAGGAAGGACAGGTGGCAAAGATCAGTGTGCTCTAGGAAAAGGGTATTCTGAAGGAAAGAGAGAGCAGTGAACCCAAAAGTCCCAAAGGTTGGAGTCAACATGAGTCGTTGGTGAATGAAGCGACATGTGGAGAGTGGAAACTTGCTCCGAAGAAATTTCACTTCAGAGGAATTAGAGTGTGAAGTCACCATAAATCATTAAAGAACAAAGTCAAGAAAGGGGGATAACCTCAGGTTCTATCTGTGGTCATAAACAGAGGAGCTAGCGCTTACCATTTAAAGTTACTAGAAGTTCCTGAAAGAGGCTATGCGGGTGGATCGAAACTGTGTGGGTAAAAAAAAGGGACCTGTGTGAATTAAATTTTGGGTCTAGAAGAGGCTCAAAGACCTAATTTGGATCAGTGAAGTGAATATCCTTGACAGGGAGGTCGCGCAGCTCCTAGGAGGGAGGGGTCCTGCATCAAGGCTCTAGAAAATCATGATAGCGAGACAAGTGTAACTGCATATTTTTGAACGATTGTTTTCCACAGGAAGGGATTTATGTTGCAGTAGCAACACTATCTTCATAAACTTGAAACTAGAGGTTTCACACTTTAGTCTTAACACCATCGAAATTCTATGAAAATTCCCTCGCAATTGGTTAGTTGTACCCATGAAGTTTTTCAGAAAACCTGATGCAACCCACTTGTTCAAAGGATGCTCAGATTTTTGGTTCTGCATTTACCAAATTTAAACCCTGTGGCTCAAACCTTAGGATTTCACCACTTCTTACATTCTTTCTTATTCGTTCAGGATTCGTCATGATATTGGTATATGTAAAACCTGTGTGAACTGCAGGTGCATAGAAATAGATTTGTAATTTATTCTACATAGTAAAATAAGAACAATAACCTTTTCACAACAAACAAAAGAAATAAATTCTACGCAGAAAATGAAAAGAGTGACCTTTGACCAGTGTGAAACAACAAGAAACAACATGAAACTATGAATGGTAATGAACATCAATGTCTTCTGCGCAACAACGAATAGAAACATCTATTTCACAACAATCTTGACCGTGAGACTTTGAAAAGTGTATATGAAGAGAGACAATCTCTTGATGTTTTCTTTACCTGGAGGGAGGATACATTTGAAATATAAATTCAAGCAAATCATGAATTAAACCTATCATACCTCGTCTTTCTCCACATGCAGCATTAGGATGTCATGCAAAAACGTGCATCGCACAATGATTTTCTTAATGATGCCACATGTCCTTGAAAGGTTCGATATCATGAAATCATTAGAACTCTGACAATACTGACTTTGACTGTTTTGAGATGACATCGTGATTCATCATAATGACCCTTTAGCAATACGACCACTCACATCTTGGCACAAAACAAAAAACCATAAGTTGCATGGTTAAAAAAGGAAAAACTTTCTCATGACAAACAAACGTATGACTCATGGTTTCAAGAAAAATAATACAATGTTCTTATTTAACCCAAGACACGACTTTATCCCATAATATTAGTTGAAACCCAACAACCTATTTATAGAACACTAACATAGGCTCCATTGGGGATGGAAACCTCCCTGTGAGGTACTAAAGAAAAGATAGACAAGTAGACTTATCCATTGGGATCTTTATTTGCTTCTAACAAAACTCAAATTGACTTGACATTTTATGTACAAACACACTTGGAATTACTCATCATACCTTAGGGAATTCTCTTTGGGATTCAAATTTGTTGAGTAGTACCATAAACCAAAGAAAATGGATATATACAATGAAATGACAAATGAAAAGTTTTAAGTAAAATAGTTCTTGAGAAACCTGCCATTAACAGGTCCTCCACTGGTGTGTTCTCCATTCATCTCTTGTAACAGGAATTCATTATTCCCATGATATGCTGCAACTTTGTATGGCCCCTTCCAAAGATTCTGAAATTTATAATGTTTACCTTTTTCTTCAATTCTTGCATCCCATTTTAAAACCAAATAATTTGTCTAAAAAATCATCATCTTTAGTTCTCCTATCAAAAAAATTCTTCATTTTGTCTTGATATAGTTGAACATTCTTAAAAACCTCTTCTCTCATTTGATGAACATGAACAAATTGACTTATTCTTCTTTGAACATGGTTTGGTTCATCATCTATTTCTTGCAACAAATTCACGACTGGAAGTCCAAAAAAAGTAGGAAAAACTGCCTCTGTACCATAAAGAAGTTGAAAATGATATGTGCCAATAGACTTCTTTGTACTCACTCTATCTGCCCAAAGTGGGAAAATCAACTTCTTGTGCGAAGATTTGTTTTTCATGTAATAACTTTTTTATGATTCTAATCAAACTCTTATTAGATGATTCGACCAAACCATTACCTTGTGGGTAATATTTTGTTGAGTGACTGAGTGGGATACCATAATTAGTGCAAAATTCAACTAGTTTATTAGACTTAAAAGCAACACTGTTATCTGTAATAAACCTTTTTGGACAACCAAAACTTGAGAGTATAATGCTTTCAAAAATTGTATGATGACTAGATCAATGAATTGATGAGTAGGTACAACTTCTATCTATTTTGTGAAATAATATGTGGCTGTCAAAATCCATCTATGGTGAGTTGAAGATGAAGGATGTACTTCCCATATGAAATCCAAACCCCATTGTTTGAAAGGGTCTTTTGCAAAAACAAGTTTCAGTGGTAAAGTCATCAGTTTTCTTTTTTCCTTCAAAAATATGGCATTCATGGAAAGTACAAACTTTCTTATATACATCAACGTATATAGTAGGCCAACAAAAACTTGATCTCATAATTCTATTAACTGTTGTCTTCTAGTAATGATGACCTCCACAATCACCTTCATGGAAATATTTCATATTTTGTTGAGGTTCAACATCTGTAAGACATTTCAATAACACTCCACCCAGGTATTTCCAATAGAGGGAATTATTAAGCATGCAAAAATTTATTTCCTTTTTCTTCAAATATATGGATTTAGTTTTTGACAATTCAGGAGGGGCCTACAAATTCTATAAAACAAAGATAATTTCATTGTACCAATATGAATCCAATTTTTTTTTGCTTACTTGAGGAGAAGCTTCTTCTTCGATATATTGTGTGAGATCAACAATAACATTTACTCCCAATAACTCAAAATTTGATTGATCCATCATTTGAGCAAGGCCTGGTCGTTTGACTAATTTTGTAAGATTAATTTCCACTTCATATTCCAACAAAGTTGCAATACACTTACCTCTCTTTCCCTCGGGATCAGGTTGAGTCAATATATCCTTCATAACACTATTGGGAACATATGCAAGGACATGAGAGTGTAAAACAAACATCCTGAATTCCTTAAAATATTTAACTAATACATAGGCCTATTTCTCCATAATATTATACTTAAGAGTTTAATCTCTTAAAGACCTGCTGAAAAAGGAAATAGGCTGCTCTTGGTTATGATTATTTTTCTGTGTTAATACCCATGTTATAGTGTTCTCCGAGGAAAAGGAAAAAAAAATCCCTTTGCAAAAATTGGGCTTATCAACACAAGAGATTTGGTTAGAGCTTCCTTCACTTCTTCAAAAGAATGTTTTTGATCTACTGTCCATTTTATTTCACTTCCTTTCCTCAACATGTTTGTGATACGTTTTATTAATTGAGCAAGGTTAGGGATAAACATTCTCAAAACATTTACACTACCTAAAAAGGATTGTACCTCTTTTTTGCTTCTTGGAATATTGATTTTTTGTATTGAAGCCACTCTGTTAGGATCAATTTTTATCCCATATCTTGAAATTATGTGTCCCAAGAGTTTACCTTCTTGTAGAGCAAAATTTGAATTTTTTGGGTTGAGAGAGATCCCAAATCTTCTGCATTTCTCAAACACATATTTCAAATGCTGCAAATGTTGAATGTCAGAATATGAATACATAGTTATATCATCCAAATAAATCACAATAAATTTATCTTTCTCTTCAGCAAATGCTATGTCCATATCCCTCTAGAAAGTTTCCCCTGCATTTTGTTATAGGGAGATTTACCTCACCATTATTATCTTGCACAAGGGGCCTTTTTCCATTTCCCTATGCAGACTTACCAACCCATTTTTGATAAATCTAGAGCCAAAAATATATATTTTTTCCACATATACACTCCATAACTGCTTTGCAAGATGTGTATGCACTTGATGCTCCACTACAACTCATTTATATCGGGATTTGTGCCAGAAAATACAAAATGAGGTTGGTTTTCCATGTCACAACAGAAGATCTCTGATCTTTGGCCTTCCATATACTGGAAACGTTCTGACTTGGCCCTTCATTTGAATTCTGGAGGATATAAGAGAACAATTTCGAGCTATGGAAAAAGAGAGAGAAAGCATTCAACTTTGATAGAAAAGTTACTCTAGAGAAATAACTTCATATTGAGTCAGCATCCCTTTGTCCCTCAAGTCTGAACAGAGTGTTCATCTACCCAAGATCTTCCCTTATTGTTAAGAGGATCTCTTTATCTCTTTTCTATGAGCTTGCCTTTGGTAGAGGATTGAAGTGGTGGAGACCCAGTTGGAAGGAAATTGGTTTCTTGGTTTTGAACCGTGCCGACACGGAAGACTATAATGTTGATACTTTTGTTGATCAATTATTAATAGAAATACTCCTTTCCCGTCCTATCAATATCTTGAAAATATATGATTATTGTCCATGGGTATGTTTTTAATGTTTATTAATGGATTTTGTTATCTGATGTGCTAATTCATTTTGTATACTATCACTATATACTTGCATCGCTTGTTTGTTGAGAACTTCTTGCAGGTGTAAAGCTTTGGGTCAAAGTGCTCAACGATGGAACCACATCAAACAATTGGATCGAGGTAGACTTCTTCCTCATATTGCACATTAGTTTATATAGCACATGTTGGAATTGAGTTGATTTCTATAGTCATACCTGTCTGTTGTGGTTTACCCTTGGCCATAGAGAGTTTTTCCCTTGTAACATAATTGGTGACTCCACTGGGGAGAGATCTTCCTTCTAAGGGTTGAAGTATTTTTCCTTCTTACATTGCTCTTTTTCCATTGTATTTCTTGTCATATCACTGTTGGACATACTCTTTTCACTCTGGGTCTGATTTTTCAACCTTTTAGCCTTGTATGGCCTTGTTTTAAAGCATATATGCCCTTTTTGCCTTGATAGTCGTGTATACATGCATTTGTCTCACTGTAAGAAGCATATATACGCTTTGTTCTCCTGAGCAGTCACGTATACCACTTCCCCCTTTCTTGTTTACTTGGTTTGGTGACTGTTGGGTAGGTTTTGAGGATCACTAAGCCTTCTTAGGTCTCTCTGGTACCTGTTGAGATTATCTGGGATGACAAGAAACTTTTTTGGAGTTGAATTTTTGGGCGACGTCTCTCTCTTTGTTTTCCATTTTTTATTTGTCCTTGGTAGTTGGAATGTCTTCTTAGCTTCTTGGTATTCTTCTCCAGTGATTTATTTTATACACAGTAGAAGTTATATATCAAGTCGCTTGCCAGTCCATGCATTTTCTTTTTAATACATTGAAAATACAAAAATATAGGTATTTTGCATTGGTTGGTATTTGTTGTCTTTGAAGCTTTATCATTAGCTTAGCACATTTAGCGAAAGATTGCATTTTATTTCTCAGTTGCAGAATTAAAATTGAAGATTGCACTATTTTATTTAGCATATCATTCACTGAAAAGTTAAAGTTAGGCTTTGCATTATATCTATTTTTATTTTCATGCAGAGTCATAACACATTGAGTTTCATTTCCATACCTTTTTGAGTAATCATGGCCAATAAAATTTATGCTTTAAACTAAAATTGATTAGTAATGATTTATTGTTTAGGGTGCACAAACTAGCCTAGGATTTAGTGACTTGGAATAGGATTTTGTGAGTAAACTTCACCAAGGAAATTAAATCAACATATGTGTCTGAGACAGAGAGTTGAGAAATCCATTGTATAATTGGTAATATCGGGAGGCTCCACTCACACTGGAGTTAAGCACGAGGTCACAGGAAGTTTGTTGAAGGGATAACCCCTAGATACTCACCTAGCATCAGAGATATTTCTGTCGATTTAGTCATATTTGGGGATATTGCTAGTATCCATACCTCTGTGAGAGGTGGTACTTTAAAGTTTTTAGGGTTTTCTACCCTTCCCATATGATAATCCAGACTTACGACTATTCACCTGTGCATTGGTTATACAGTGGTTGATTATTGCTTGAATTAGGTTTCTCATAGGTTACTTGCAGGGGTTATTTTGCTTGTATCCTAGGTCAGATAGGGGTTGGACAACACACAACATTTATGGAATATTAGCTCTCCAGAGGATCTGACCAACTGGTTGTTAATCCTACGAGGGCCCTTATAACTAATTATGTTACCTCCAAAATTTAGCAGGGAGTCTTAGGTCCCTCCCGGATGAGGCATACCTTCTTTAGTGAGGGAGGCCACTCAACCACTTTAGCCCATTTGCATGCATATTCACCATTTGACTTTTTGGTATGCTCTTTGATTACTAGTTGGCCCTAGGGCTCTGTTTTTTGGATTCATTATCATGGATAGAAGAGTGTCTTTTACTCCTCCATTCACTTCTACCCCCTCCATGATGCCTCCTCATTTCATGGGGGCAGACCCTTCTATTTTTTACAATGGTATGCATGGTTAGAACGCTCAAGCCATGCCTTGGGTATCTAATCATTTTTCTCATGGTATGTCTTATATGTCTTCACACTTGCCATCCTCTATCTCGCCTCCTTATGCAAATACAAGTTTTGGGTATGAGGGCATGATGCCTCCTTCTTATCCCTCTCCATTTGGTGGGAGTCATATCCTTCAAACAACTCTTACGATATCAGGTTGGAATCTTCCTTCCTACAAATCCATTATGAGAGAAGTAAGTGCCCAACTAAGCAATACTTCCATGTGTTACACTCCATCCACTTATCCTTCTTCTGCTATGTCGGTTCCTACGATCACTTTTCACATGGCAGACCTTCGTCTTCCCTCTGGTGTTTCATCTGGGGGGAATTATTTTAATAGTATGGGCAACCCCCCTCACAAAGTTCCTTCGTCTAGGGGAAATATATATCCTCACATGAGTAACCCTTGTCATGTCGCTTTCTCTTTGCAAGCGACTTCCTCACTATCGATGCCCTTACAAACCTTTATGAGTCAGTATGGAGGAGGATATTATCCTACCGAACAGGGACAGGGTGTAAACCAGGGTCCTTCCTGGCCTACAATTTCTCAAAATCAATCTTTCCATGCACCTTGGACTCAAATGCCACAATTCACTACCACCACAAGTCCAGTCACTACATGTTATACTAGCATTATATCACCAACCACTGCTAATCATGTTGGATATTGGTCGACAACCTCTACGAGTCATGTTGAAGACCTGCAACCAATCGTTGCAAGTCATGATGGGGGCATAAGTCTAGTCACTGCATGTCATACTAGCGTTATATCACCAACCTCTACTAGTCATGTTGGAGATTGGTCAACAAACTTTGCGATTCATGTTGAAGACCTGCAACCAGACGCTACAAGTCATGATGGGGGCATACGTCTGGTCACTACTAGTCACACTACACATCCATCACTAACTTCTGCTAGTCATGTTGGGGATTCATCACCAACCTCTGCTAGTCATGTTGGGGATTCATCACCAACCTCTGCTAGTCATGTTGGAGATTTTCTACTAGCCTCTGCAAGTCATGCTGGGAGCATGTTACCAGCCAATCCAAGTCATGTTGGGGAAATTCATATGATTGAGAAGCCTAGACGTCTCAAACGTAATCCTAGATTCCTTTGCAGGACTTGTGAAGGAAGTCACCTTACTCGTTTGTGTCCTATTACTACTAGGATACCATAAGCATGGGGCTCACCTAAGGGACCTTTGGGTTCTGAGGTGTCTATGGTTTCTCAACACTTTATTCCTTCTTTGGTTGATACAACAATCATGTCGATGCAATATTTGGCTGACACCTCTTTTCCTTTAGGGATTGATGCATCCTTTGACCTTATTGTCTCACATCCCGTTCAACCTATGGTCATGCCGATGCAATCTTCAACCGACACCTCTCCTACGTTCAGGGGTGATGCATCTCTTGACCTTGYTGTCTCGCATCTTGTTCAACCAACGGTTGTGTCGATGCAATCTTYGACCAACAACACTCTTGTTTTTTGGGGTGATACACCTCTTGACCTTGTTGTCTCACATTCTATTCAACCAATGGTTGAGGAAGTGGTCATATCAATGCAATATTTGATCGACCCCACTCTTCTCTTGGTGAGTGATAAGTCTAAAGAAGCAGCTGCGCTAATGCAATTTTTGGTCAATCCCGCTCTTTTGTTTCTGGTTCTATACCTTATTAGCCATGTCCTTAGTAGTTCTATTACTTCACCTTCTGAACAATAGAGAGTTTTACTCTTCCTGAGTTCTCTCCCTCCAAGTCTTGACGACTTTCCCTTTGATTGGGATGATCTTGTGGGGTATCCAATGCCTCCACCTATGTCTTTTCTAGGAAGAGACATTATCTGACATAACACGGAGACAATAACCCCCATTAGCACTTTGTCTTGCTTGATTTGGAGATATTTGGGTCTTCCAAAGCTTTTGTCGGTTCTTCGTAAGATATTGACATTCCACAGAAGATCGGTACAGGAGTCTTGGCCTCCCCCATGACTTTCCGCCTAGAATCTTCCAACACAAGTCTTAGTTAATCTCTTTTCCAACTCGTTATTAAAAATTGAAAAGATCGTTGAGTGATTTGTTCCTTTCACACTCATTAAAATTGGATTTGAAAGATCACGAGTCTTAGTTAAGCTCTTTTCTGACTCGCTATCAAAAATGCAAAAGATCGTCGAGTGAACTTTTCTTCTTCACACTCGTAAATTAGATTTGAAAAGACGTATATTTGGCACAAGTTTACCCATTTTTCACAGCAAGTAGACTAAAAGATATAAAAAAGGACATTTTTTGGTGTTAAATTGTGATTGCATCTTATTCCCTTGCTTGCAGTATTGATCCTTTAGCCAGTTCTCTCTTTGCATTATAAACCATGGCCCAAGCAGTTTTCATCCTCAACCAAGCAGAGCCTTGTTTATAACCTTCACAATTTGACACCCTATACCCTTGAGGGAACATCACCCTGAGTCTCCATCTCTCACATGTATTTCCTTGCATTGAGAATAGGTACGTTCCACTACTGGAACTAGTTTTGCTTACTTGTGACACTCATTCCCTCCTCTGTATCATAGCATTTACTTGTTATTAAAAAAAAAAAGACGATCGGGAAGGGAGTACTATATTGTAATTGGCAGCAGTCATGTCTCCTTTGAACAGAGAAAAAAGTTATTGAGTCCTTGCATCATCAGAATTTTGGGTTTACCATGGCCTTAGGAAGCTGATCTCATTACAAAATTTTCTCTACCAACTGCTTAATCTTCTAGCCACTATAGAGAATATTATGGAATACTCATGCATCTAATTGTCAAAAAATTAAGCCTATGCTACTAGAGTCCATCATATGTCTCATGCTCTTGTTCAAGGGAAGTCTATCAACCTGTATCGGCCACTCCTCATAAATCTTGACTTCGCATGTCGGCCATACCCTCAGTTTGTCTCAGAATCACATGATACTTTGGTATTATGATGCACCCTAGCCCTACTTTCAGTATTGGTAGGTCACCTTGAACCCAACAATCGACATTTCATCATGGGTTGTTGACTAGGTGGTTTCCCTTGTGTTCGACGACAAGATATCTATTCACACTTTGGGATTCGTGTAGTGTCTTGGATGTCATTAGCCTTATTGGTGGTTTCCTCGCCTTTGTCAGCAGTTTTCATCATCGGCTGCTATTCAGAGGGTCTTTTTCATGTACCACTTCCATTTGGAAAATGAGAAAGACGCACAGGGTCATTGGTTTGTGAACATGTTCTTCATCCAATATCCACCAAATCATGAAGCTCCTGCTTTGCTCCTCGTGCTGACTGATGAGAGATGCCTTAATCCTCTCCTTTCAGCGGGTCTCTTTCCATCGAATTTAGCTCATGTATTCTAGATATGAGACTTAGAGTTTTATGAGTACCTTGAGGTTTGCAGTCATTAGTGGCAGGCTCTCTCGCCATTGAAAAATGGGAATACATCAATGTCTCTTGATCAATGGATCTCTCAAATGTTCGACACCAGCTCCTTTATTTACATTTGTAGAGTTGTACTCGGTGCCTTGATACCTACTTTCATCATTGGTAGGTTGTCTCATGTTTGTTAACTGTATAACTCAATGACCGGTAATCAAATGATGTCTCATCATGTTCGACCTCAACTCATTTATTCACATGATGTATACTTGCACCATTGGCGGATTGTATTGAAGACTTGAAGACATCACTTTGTAGACACAAATTTCCTGAGTTGTTGCTTCCATTTCATCGGACCAGTACATATTTGACTTCAACAATCATTGGAGATTAGATTGTACTACATGGTGTACATATTTATTCAGATTGATTTTGATATTGGTTTCACTGGGACTTGTTCATGACTATGAAAACTATTTACATGTAACCAAATTTATACTTTCCTACTCATGGCCATCAACACTTGTCGGTATATTTTCCACATGGATCTGCATTGTATTCTTGGCAACCATGTATGCAAAGTCAATACATAATGTAATGAGCAATTGAGTTCATCTAGCTGGTTCTCTACCACTCCACTTTTGGGTTATTTATAATGTATTTTGGCCATCGCAGATACTCCTCTGATCTCACACATTAGGGGGCATCTGTTATAGAAACATTTACCTCACCATTGCTATCTTGCACAGAGGGCCTTTTTCCATTTCCCTATGTAGACTTACCAACCCCTTTTTGATAAATCCAGAGCCAAAAATATATATTTTTCCACATATATGCTCCCTAACTGCTTTGCAAGATGTGTATATGATTTATGCTCAACTACAGCTCACTTATATCAGGATTTGTGCCAGAAAATACAAAATGAGGTCGGGTTTCCATGTCATGACATAAGATCTCTGATCTTTGGCCTTCCATATACTGGAAATGTTCCAACTCAACTTTTCAGTTGCATTCTGGAGGCTATAAGAGAACAATTTCAAGCTATGGAAAAAGAGAGAGAAAGCATTCAAACTTTAGACCAAAGTTACTCTGGAGAAATAACTTCATATTGAGTCTACATCCCTTTTCTCCTCAAGTCTGAACATAGTTTTCATCCCCCCAAGATCTTCCCATATTGTTAAGAGGATATCTTTATCTCTTTGCTATGAGCTTGCCTTTGGTGGAGGATTGAAGTGGTAGAGACCCAGTTAGAAGGAACTTGGTTTCTTGGTTTCAAACCGTGCCGACACGGAAGTCTATAATGTTGATACTTTTGTTGATCAATTATTAATAGAAATACTCCTTTTCCATCCTATCGATATCTTGCAAATATATTATTATTATCCATGGGCATGTTTCTAATGTTTATTAATGTATTGTGCTATCTGATGTGCTAATTCATTTTATATACTATCACTATATGCTTGCATCGCTTGTTTGTTGAGAACTTCTTGCAGATGTAAAGCTTTGGGTCAAAGTGCTCAATAGTGGAACGACATCAAACAATTGGATCGAGGTAGGCTTCTTCCTCATATTGCACATTAGTTTATATAACACATGTTGGAATTGAGTTGATTTCTCCACTCATACCTGTCTGTTGTGGTTTACCCTTGGCCATAGAGAGTTTTTCCCTTGTAACACATTCATTTGTCCGAAAGGTATTTTTCCATACATAAACATGCCCCATGGGGTTGTAAATGTTCTCTTCTCTTGGTCATCGAGGTGTACCATGATTTGGTTGTATCCAAAAAACCCATCCAATATTGAAATTCTCTGGGAGCCTCCAATATTTTGTAGGATGTGATCCATTTTTGGCAAAGGATAATTGTCTTTAAGAGAAACTCTACTCAAATTTCTAAAATCTATATAAAGCCTCATTTCTCCATTTTTCTTTCTGATAGGTACAAGGTTAGGTAAACATTTGGAGAATCCCAAAGAAACAATTATCTTGGCATCAAATAACTTCCTTATTTCTTTCTCAATGAGTGGAAACAAGAGTGGATTTATTCTTCTCAATTTTTGTCTAAAAGGTTTCTGATTTTCTATGATTGGTATTGTATGTTGAATGATGCCTTTATCATAAACCTTTAGATCTTCATAAATCCAAGAAAATACATCAAGAAATTGTCTCAGTAATTTGAGATATTTGTTTTTGTCTTCAGAAGACAAAGACTTAGACACCTTGACAATTTTAGGCTCTTTATCATTCCCTATATTAAAATCATCAACCTCACTCTCATTTGGGCTTACCCTAGGATTTTTAGCCACATCATTTTCATCAAACAATTTTTCAAGAGGCACAAGACTCTTTGTAATTGTATTGTTCTTTAGTTGAATAATCTCTCTGCCTACTATCTGATTTCCATACCCATCAGAGACTAATACAAGATTTTCATTTTCATCTTCATCATAAAATTTTCTTCATCAATTTGAACATTTTCATACTCTTCATTTGACTATAGAAATCTGATAATATGTGTGTCATCTTCAAATACTTTCCAGTTCTTAACATTATTTGGAATAGATTTCCTGTGTTTTACTTCAATTTCACATTTCTTGTTGGGATAAATCAGAATTTTAAAAATGCTAGTTGATGTAGCAAGAGCATCTGCAATCTGATTTTTTTCCCATGGAACCACTGAAATGTTATATTCAGAGAAATTAGAAAGCAAATCCAAGACCAAATTCCTATAGGTTCTCATTCTAGGATGCTTCATTTGATGTGCACCTTTAATTTGTTTGATTATAATCTCATATTCAACATGCACAAATATATTCTTAGATTTTAAATCTTTTAAAACCCCCAATCCTAAAATTAGGGTCTCATATTTAGCCATATTATTTGTACAATCAAAAACCAATTTATAAGAACAAAATTTTGAAGTAGTATCAGGAGAAATGATCCAAACACCAACTCATGCTCCCTCTTTGTTGACTACTCCATCAAAATCCATATTCCACACACCTTCATCCTCTTTATTGTGTTGTTCTAAAACCGATTCTATTTTCTCATCCTTTGAAACAATCTGATCATCTTCTTCAAAACACAAATCGTTAGAGAAAATAGAAGATCCAATGTCAGTCTCAATAGAATAAATAGGGTGATTGTTGGGTTTTTCTTTGCTTCTCACCATGTATTTCAAATGAACCTCCCTATATAACCTTCTTTCCTAACTGAAGTTTGGAACTATGGCATAAGACATGTCCAGTTTCAAGGTACCCTTGATTTTAACAGCCCGTGATAGTAACAATCCAAATTTAGGAGGAATGTCTATCACAACTACATCCATTATCATAGTTTTTGATGGGATCTGAGCTAAAGTAACAACCATATATTTGATTAAACCTTAAATTTTCACCTTTCTTGAATCAAAGGAAAACAAATCCTTGTATGGTATAGTAATATACAAACACAACTCTTCCATAATCACCTCTGGCATCAGGTTATGAGATGCTCTTGAATCTAACATTGCATTATGAAGAGTCACATTATGGATGTTTACGCTGACATAGAACAGAGGTACATCATCATCATTGCCAATTTCCTCAACATGAGGAGAGAATAAAATAGCAGGATGGTCATCTTGTACATTAAGGGTGTCTGAAGTCTTCTCCATTTTAAGCATCTTTACAATCTAAATTTTGTATTTTGTATTTCTGATCAGCTCATTAAATGGTGCACAAATATTTATTTTTTCCATTTCATTTTCAAAGTTGAAGGAGGGTTGAGCCCTTTCTACTTCTTTAGAAATTGCTTCTCTTCTTACATCTGGAATATCTCTAGGAGGATATTGTTTCTATCTTGCAGGATATTATTTTTGTCCTCCTTTATTTGATGTATCCTTCTTTGGAAAAATGAATTCTTGATGACTGGAAGATGGTATGTCATCTCTAGGATCCTTTGGAGTACTTGCAACAATTTTCTTATTTCGGAGGTTATATTATTTATGGAATTCCATGATGGAATTCTGATATCCTTTCATGTAATCCTCTTTCTCTTTTAATTCCTCATCTAGCATAAACATATCCTATTCTTATTTAGTTAAGTAAACTTGTGAACCTTCTAGAAAAAATCAATGAATATCTTCATAAGGTTCCTCAAACAATTATGCAGCATAATTATTTTGAAAAGGAGGTCTAACTGGTTGATCAACTAGAATTATTTGTTCTCTTTGTCACATATGAGGAACTGGAGGTCTCCAAA
>ML783184.1:0-26735 GCA_009831015.1 Picea engelmannii
GTTTGATGTTCCAATAATGCATCCTATTATAGCCGTTATCATTGGAGTACGATGAGTCATGACGCTAATTTAAAAACGAATTTTTATCCATTTTGGTTTTATATTGAGTTTTTTTTTTGGTTGGTTATATCGACTTTGTTGGGACTTTGTTGGGTAGTGATTTTACTGATTTTGATTTTTAATTATATATAAAATTTTTTTTTTTTTTTTTTTAAGTTTAAAAATATTCAAAAAAGAAATTTTTTTTTTAGGAATGTCATGTTTAACATTATAAATGGAGTTGAACTGCTAGAAGTTAATATTTTTTTAAATTATTTGGGAAATATAAATGTTCGACATAGATTGGTTTTTTGAGGTGTAAATTATGGTAGACACATAATCGCTAGGGTTCAACATATCTCCTCCAATGTGGTTGATGGCTATGGAAATGAACATTAGTTTGAGGTTGCTCGACATTGTTTCTATATGTAAAAGTAGTTTCCTAGAGGGGAGACCTTATTCTCCTATCTTGTGAGTGAGCCTTAGGATCACTTGGAGTGTATGTTAAATGGAAAGAAAGCAAATCACTAATGTAAAGAAACATATGAGTATAACAAGGAATGAATCATATGAGTATAGCAAGGAATGAAATACCTTAGGATTTCTTTAATAGGTTGACCCACATATGTGTCTCTATCCACTACTGCAATAAGGACTAAGAGAAAGGTAGCCAATATTTACATGGTGTCAATATCAAGAGAAACTCAAGGAAAAAATGATAAACTAGTTGTTGGAGCTATCCAAAAGAAGCATATTGATAAAGCACAAAGTATCTTACATTTGAAAAAAAAAAATAGAGATAAAAAACTATGAAACAATGAGACCTAAAATAGAAAATGAAGAAACCCTTAGAATATATTGTTTTTTTTATTCACTTGCACAAAGGATTTCTTACAGTTTTACAATGGGTCCACTTTAAATTAATTTTCAAACAAAAACTAATAAATCAATATGCATGCAACTTGAAGGTTGAAAGAATCCAACTATTTTAACTAAATAATTCCTTGAGGAATGTGTTTTCAATATTGAGTGCACCTTCTTGGAGGGATGTAATGATTTGGAGCGCCCTTATTCCTTATCAATTCCTCCAATTTTAGATCAAGATAATCCATGTTGTCCTCCTAGTTTATAAAAAATATCTAGGGAAAGGAAAAGGATTGGACAAAATATATTTCCATGTTAAGTAGTGTAGTGCAAGAAGAGGTGGCATTGTAAGGAGAGTGCTCTTGCCTAATGATGAATGGAAATTGTTAATATATACCCATGTTGGAACCAAATCTATGATGCTTTCTCGTGGAAGTAGACCATTTTGACAAAAAGTATTTTCTAAATGTGTTTGAGAAGTTGTTATAGGTACATGAGTGTGGACCTATGATCGAGATTATTTTGAGAACGAATTGAAGGTGGAAATATAATAAGGAAATACACAAAGATGTATCAAATATACAATAATATAACATAGATATAACAATAAAGACATAGATACAGTAATACACAATTTCTATTAATGAACTAAATGCACATAAGTGTAAAATACAGAGTGAATGAACTCGTTAGAATGGTGGAATCTTATCTCTGAAAAGAGATGTGATGGCTAAGCTCATTTGCAAGAAGATGATGATTACAATAAATCTCTAAAGGCCTTTTAAACATAATTAAAATCCAAAACCCTAACCGAGAAAGATGAAAGGCCAAAAGATTTGTGGGCCCTCATGGGAGTAGTTGACATGTCAACTTCCCGAGGGAATAAATTTTGCATATGATCTTTATTTGGGACATTCAATACCTCATCGGAAAGGTCTATACGAGAAGTGAAACTTTCGTAGGGGCTCAAGGTATTTCATTAAAACCACTAGCCCCCCAAAAGTCCAAAAAAACATCGTTTAGGGCCTCAAAATGACCCTAGATGTTTGGGACTCAAAAAACTGTAAAAAAAATGCCAAAATGGAAAATTGTTGTTTGAGCCAATGGAATAGGTGGGTGGCCACTGATATACATCTAGATCAACCTCATTTTGTTTGACCACACAAACTTCAATGGTCCTTTCTTCAAAATTGTGTATACTACAGTGGTGAGTCATAGGTGGAAATGATTTCCAAAAGATGTGATTATTCTCATAGTGTTGTTGTTCTATGCAAACCGTCTTTTCTGCCTTGGTCATAAATGTTGAGAAGAGACCTAGAGGGATGTGCATCATGGATGTGGGGTGAACATTGGAGAACCTAGTAGCATTAGAGCCTAGTTGGGTATGCCTATGAGGGTATACATAGATGAATTTGGAAAATGATAAGGGTTGTAGAGTGGAGGCATGAAACAACAAGAGCTTGGGGTTGGGTAAGGTAAGCATTAAAGGAGAGATATTGACAATTTAAGGGACAATCTCTTAGTCAAGGGGTGTACCCAAGTGGGTGATTGTTTGTTGTTGGGTACACTAATGAGCTAGAACATTGAGAGTTTGGGTAGTGCAAGAAGGAGGTGAAGTGGTGGCATGACACATTAGTACCAAAGGGTTCATGGAGGTATAGAATTGAGGAGAGGATTTTACAAGTGAGGTATGTTGGTTATGAGTGGAGCCTTGTTACTTAATCACGTAATAATCTGTAGAGGAATGGGAAGAGGTCTTGTAATGGTGTCACTACTAATCAATTGGGAAATATCTTGGAGATGGAGGAGGAGCATAATAAGATTAAGGGGCTATAGGAGTTAATTTTTGTTCTACAATTATAGCAATTATAGTAGACTTATTGAGTGTAGGACTCTCATTTATGGCAACTTCATGTTGAAAAATAGCTAATAACCCAAAAATGAATTTAAGGATGAGTACATTTTCTACAATAATAATATGGGACTGAATTCAAAGTTTGGTGAAAATCCCAATAAATTGTTGAAAAGTTTAACCTAAAGTTTGACATATTTGACACCATTGGCACATCAAATCGTGTGGTAAAAACACATTCAAATGACATAGTAAAAAGCATCACATGTTTTAAGGTACTAAGTGGAATTAGTAAAGAGCACTGCCTCAATTTAAGAGTGGGCTTTCTACCATGTTAAGGTCATGTTATCAACCATGTTTTCAAAGAATAAGAATGTGGCTATCTCTAGTAACATTAGATCACCCTAGACATATAAATTAAATTTGTAGTTGCATCACTATATAAGGGTTCTTCACGCCAAATATGCTCTGGAGGGTACACCCTTCTTGTGTTTTCAAGCAATCCGTTTACTTCTACAACATTTTGTTGATACTCTCTTATAAGAATGTCACTTGGATGAGTTGTTTTCATGTAGTTTGTTAGTAATATTTTATATATCTTATTTAATCAAAGTAACATGGTATTTATAACCTGAGTTATTATCATGTAGTTTGTTTTTAATATTTTATATATCTTATTTAATGAAAGTAACATGGTGTTCATCACTTGTATTTTATTACCTTAGCAGCAGCATGTCCACTTGGGCTCCCCGCGTAGCGGCATCCATTCTTCCCCAATCAATCTTTCAAATTAAATATTTTTATTAATAGAAGATAAATATTTTAAGTAGAATGAATTTATTTTATAGAAAAAATTAAGATAGTAATGTTTTAAAAAACCCCAACCAATTATTAAAAAAAATAAAGTAAGGATAGTTGATTGGTAGTAATTTTTTTTACAAACATCAATCAATTCTTTATCATTTATTTTCAATATTTTAAGTGATTTTGTTTTTCTGGAATAAATTTACATTAAAAAGTAATAATTATTTTTCTTATTAATTAACAATTAAATTATTATAAATTTCTATTATTTTTTCTACTAATTACATCACCACTATTTGGTATATGAATTGATTTGATTAATAATCTTATACAGTTTTAGTGAGCCTAATGGTTAAGAACATCTCTTTCTTCTTAAAAAGTCATAAGTTGAAATTTATTGGGAATAAAATATGTATACCTGGATAGTTCAATCTTAAAACTACCATGTACTTACTTCTTCGGAAAGCAAATCAGGTATAATATTTTTTAACATTTTATTTTGAAACATTTAACCAATTTGTGCTATGCAAAGAAAAAAAACTTTAATACAGAGATAAGAATGGATTTCAAAAATATTCCAAATTAAAACTGAAAAATATTATACACAAAAGTGGGAAAGCCGCTATTTCCTATAGAATGGCCAAGCCAATCAAAATCATCACTGTGCTATTAAAATGCAGACCAACTTAGTGACACACTAAAGTAAAAAAAATGTTAAATCGGGAAAAAGCTTTTTATCGTTTGAAAATAACCGTTAAAAAAGCAAAAAAAACAAAAAAAAAAACGGTGAAATACTAAAGCAAAAAAAGATAAACCGGAAAAACGTTTATTACCGTTAAATCGGAAAAATGTGGAGCAAAAAGCTGGAAAACTCTGACCGTTGCATCCTCAGATTTAATACATAAATTGAGTTGGATTGCGGTGTATTGCATGAAGTATTGTGTGTTAGGCTTTTGTTCTTCTCAGGATTCGTCTTTTTTTATAATCAAAGGGATTGGAATATTCTCTGTTTGAGTTGCTGCTCTTTCTGGTTTTTTTGATCGGTGATATTTGGTTTAGTTTTCAGGTATGTATTTTTTTGAATGGGTTTGGTTTGTTGTGGACTGTTCTCTTTTGATTTTTCAGTTTTGTGTATGTACTTTTTTTTTTGGTTTGGTTTCGTATTTTGCGCAGTGTTTTCAGTTGGCTTGGCTTGCTAGATTTGTTTATGAATTTTTTGGGTTTGGTTTCGTTTACGGTGTAATGTTATCTTTGGATTAAACACAACATACTAGGTAATATTATAGTTTTATTTTTCATTGATTAAATTTATAAATTTATAACGAGTAACATTGTAGTTTTAACAGAATGTACTGATGATGAACAGATATGATGTGTAAGAGGTATTGAGAGATGATGCATACATTGTACAGTTTGCAGGAGCGATTGGAATTTTGGAGCCTACATTCAGGGAAAGATGAGGTTGTCTTTGGACGTATTTTTAGGTTGTTTTAAAGTTTTAAATTTTTTAATAGGATTATTGTCCGTGTGGGGCAAAAAAACTTTATATTGTTTAATAGTATTATAGGTTGTTATTGAAAAGTTTTATTATAGCTCCAGTGGAGCAGAATTAAACGAAAATCTAGAAATCTCTATTACCTTTGGAGCGTCATCTTTAACATTATAGTATGAGTTGGAACGATATGTTTTAATATTTTTCAGACTGATGAGGTATTGTATGTTTGAGCGGTTCATTAGTGGTTTTTTTCGAAGGGATTGGACTATTCTTTGTTTGAGCTGTTGCTTTCTCTGGTTTGTTTGGTTGTTGATTCTTTTGGTCAGTTTTCTGGAATGTATTTTTTTATGTTCTGGTTTGTTGTGGAGTATCCACTTTAGGCTTTCTAACTTTGATGATGCAATTTTTGTTTGGTTGCTTTGTAGTGTTTTTTGTTAGGTTGTTAAATTTGTTTCTGAATTTTGGCTGTTTTGGTTTGGTTTATTGTGTAGTGTTATCGTTGGAGTAGGGATAATAGTAAGTAAAATATTATAATTTGTTATTTTTAGATGATCAAATTTATAACTAGTTATACTGTAGTTGTAACAAGTAGTGTGTTGATGTTGCATAGATATGTTGGAACATAGGGAATGGTAGATGATGCATAGGTGTTATGGTTTGCAAGAGAAATTGGATTGTTTGAGTATCTAATTAAAAAAAAAAGGATGATTCATTGAAATGCATATAATTTTGGACTAAGATAACACATTAGGTTTTGGGGAAAATAAAATAAGTTAAAGTGGTGTTTATGATACTTGAGATATGATGAGATGGTTAGAAGTAAATTTCATTTTTTTTTTTAATTTTAGTGGAATTTAAAAGCTAGTGAAAATGATTAGTTTATTGTTTTTTATTATTGAATATTTTTTTGGTGAAGATTTAGTTATATTAATTAAATTTTCAATATATATCATAAAATTATTTGGCACGGTATTAATTTTTTAAGGTCTTTTTATTACAAATTTATGTGAAGCAAATAGTCATTTTCATATTATGTTTCCTTTAAAATAATTGTACTAAAATAAATTGGATGCTATTTGAAATTAAAAAATGTAGTTAATCTTTTGAGTGGTAATGTTAGTTCTAGCATTTTCTCATTTATCTCTATATTCATCTGACCATGTTTATGTAGATAAAATATTTCAATTTTCCATCTTCCTGAAAACAGTATTCTTTTCATTGATACTATTTTTAAATATAGTTTATATATTATGATATTTTTCTTTATTTCCCTTTCATCCTCCTAGAACACAATTTTCTGAGTTTTAACACTTGAAATGTGAAGTGGGTAACTGGATGAAGGACGCGTATGCTTCCCATATGTGGGTAATTTCTTTATCAAAGCCAAAAATTGTTTGGCGATTTCTTTATCAAAGCGAAAATCTGTTTATCGTATTTACATAGACACCATCCTCGAAGTTCTTCACAAGAAAAGTTCGTTATTCCTTTTCGTGAGGATCTTGCGGGTTCCTTCGACGCGGTGACAATAAACACGAGTTTATCTTATCTTGTTATATTTGAATCGGTTGTTAGTCAAAACATTTCACTTACAATTTTTTTTATTTGTATAATATTTTCTAAATTTTCTAAATTTTATTTTACTAATTTTTTATATTTTTAGAAAATAAAATATATTTTTAATTTAAAAAATAAAAATAAAAAATCATATATTTTTAATTTTTAAATTTTAATTTTTAAAGAGTGAATATACTACATAAAGTATATTTTTTTTTAGGAAGACGTCATCTATTTTTTTCATTTATTTGTTTGGCATATTACGTCATCATCTATGTTTTAAAGCTCGCCAAAATTGGCTAATTGCCTGCTCTTGGTGGTGTAGTTCTCGCCCATGTGCATCTAGACAGCGTCGTCCCGACACAAATTAACGGAGTTGGATTTTCTCGGTGACTGTTTTGATAACTAAGCCTTAATATTTTAAATCACATTTAATATGTTCTGCGATTTTTACCGAGCAAGATAAATTAACGGAGTTAGATTTTCTCGTTATTATTCTGATAATTAAGTTTTAATATTTTAAATTACATATTAATTGTATCATTTTAATTAAATAATTATGTTTTTTTTAAATACAAACTGTTTCTATTAAAAAAATATATTAAATCACCCTGAATCTATATATTTCAAATTTTCAAAAACTAAGAACGTGGCTAATTCTCTTAACATTAGATCACCCTAAACCTATATATTTATAGTTGCATCAATGTATAAGGGTTCTTCTGGACAAAATTTGGTTGATGCTCTCTTATAAGGATGTCACTTGGATGAGTTGTTATTATCCTATAGTTTGTTGTTAATATTTTATATATCTTATTTAATCAGAATAACATGTTGTACATAATTTATATTTTATTTTTAATATCTATATATCTTATTTAATAAGATTGTAAACTGATATTCATAATCTATAATTTGTTTCCCGGATGGGGTGATAGGGAGGCTTAGGCGACCATGTGGAGACGAGCTGGGACGCGGTGGCATGGCGCTCACCGGCTCACATCAAACGCCCATTAATTCGTCATGAATTTACACAGGCGTATTCATATGCGGAGCCTGCTCGCACAAGGGGAAGGTACCCGTACTGAGTTTCAGACATTAATGAAGGAAGTGATGGCGGTGTTTATCCCAATTGGCATAACGCTCGGGTTCATTGTTAGCAGTGTAACTCCAGGCTGTAGAAAGCTCTCGGGACCCTCTGTCTCGCAGCAACATTGGCTTCACAACAAGTTTGCTCGCGTCCGACTGACACGGCCGCTTCGCCTGGTCGCATTATCACTCTGCATCACCATGCCACGAATCAGGGGGACACCACGACGAGGAGCGGCTTGGCATGCAGCGAAGTCGCGACGAAAGCGAAAGGAGGCCTTTGGAAAAGCAATGGCAGTGGCTGCCAGGAGAAGAAGGATGAGGGGAATGGCAATCGTCGAGGAGGTGATCCCGGACGAAGGACTGGAAAGCCCCCCTGCGCATACCTTGTTCACGGTCCCAGAAAACTGGAACCCCCGCTCGCACTTTGGTTTGGACAACACTCCGGTAGCGGCAAGTGGGAAGCGAAACCACAACGACAACGGCAAAGAAGAACCTTATTCTCCTTGCTATGTGGAGGAGGAACCTCCTCCCGAACCCACCAGAGCAGACACGGGAGATAAAGAGCATGGAGTGACTGCAGATACCAGCCCAGCACAACCACCCTCAGCCGTCGGGGATTATCTCAGTCTCATATTTGACGTGCGAAACCTCCTAGACGACCAGGTCTTTCGCATCGTGCGGCTGGAGCAGAGGATTGATATGTTCTTCGCCGCGCATTCAAGAGCTACGCCGAAGAAACAATGTCCAACATGTGCCAGAACTTACGCCTTTCCAGCGCGATGGAGGCACACTGAGGCTGCCGACACTCACCTGGGCTCCGAGGTTACCTGATGTTCAGACCCAAACTTTGCTTGTGGTTTTGTTTTAATAGTCTATGCCTGTGGACAATTAGCTTTCTATATGTTTTAGTTTTAGATGCAAACATCAGTATTATGTTGCGGCCTGCTACTCTTGGTTTCCTACGGGCGGGAGATAGCAGTGTTAATTTTGCTACTTTCTATCTGCTCTGCAACCATGATGACATGTGGACAGGGATGTCCAGTTGCCTCGGTTTCCTGTTAAGGCGGGACAGCTGGCATCCCCAACAGTGCTGTATTTTGTCTATGCTAATATAAAAGGTTCCACCTCTTTTTACTTAAAAAAATAAAATAATCTATAATTTGTTGTTGTTATAAATAAACCATAAAATCCTCAAGGTCGATGAGTGGCCAATGGATCTTCACTTTAGCAACCGCACATCCACAGCGGCATGCATTCTTCCCCAATCCATATATTTTTATTAATAAATGATAAATATTTTTCAAATGTAAATAGAATGGATTTATTTTATAGAAAAATTAAAGATAGTAATTGTGTACACTTTAGGGGTGAGACCTACCCTAAGCTCAAGAATATAAAAATGAGAAGAGGTACCTATATCTATATCCATTGTATCTTCTATAAAAAGGTGATTAGCTTTTTTAAAAGTCTAAAAAGCTAAAGGGAGTCTTAGTTTATCGAATTGATTTTATAAAAAAATTTAAGATAATATTTTTTTACAAAGTGTCAACTAATTAAGGATAATTGAGGGATAGTAATTTCTTTTACAAACATCAAAACATCAATCATTTAAGTGATTTAATTTTTTTAAATAATAATAAATAAATTTACATTAAAAAAACATCAATCATTTAAGTGATTTAGTTTTTTTTAATAATAATAAATAAATTTACATTAAAAAATAATAATTATTCTTCCTGCCAATTAACAATTAAATTATCATAAACTTTTATTATTCTCCTTACTAATTAAATCACCACCCCTCCAGTGCAGGAATTGACTTGATTGACTATAAGTCACTCTCACGGGCACCCAACCTTCACCTCAAAGCCGTTCAGTCTTAGAGCTGCCGGTACTTATGAAATATTTAAACAATTTGTGCTCTGCAAACAAAGAGAGCTTTACTACAAAGATAATAATGGATTTCAAAAGTATTCAAAATTAAAATTGAAAAATATTGCACACAAATGTGGAAAAGCCGCTATTTCCTTACAGATTGGCCTGGCCAATCAAAATCATCAGTGTGCTATTAAAATGCAGACCAACTTTTAATTTTTTTTAAATGTAGGCTCATCATGAATTTAAAAATGGACTGGGTTAAATTGGGAGCAATTTTTTCTCTCAATTTTCTTTTTTCACAGGTTTTTAGGTGGTGGGGTTCTTTCAATTTTCTTTTTTCACAGGTTTTTAGGTGGTGGGGTTTTAAATTTTCGACCAATCTAGAACTTTAATCAATTTTTTGAATATCTAAATTGGTTTAAAATAGGGAAAAACTTTT
Source organism: Picea engelmannii (assembly GCA_009831015.1). NCBI lineage: Eukaryota > Viridiplantae > Streptophyta > Pinopsida > Pinales > Pinaceae > Picea > Picea engelmannii. The sequence goes on from ML783184.1 coordinate 10,018, forward strand.
AGATAAAACTCTGAAATACATGGAATTTTGATCCATATTAAACAGAGGCTATCTCTGAAAATCTGACGAGATTCAAATCCATTTTTTTACTTGAAAAACTGGTCAATTTTCTTAGTAGTTAGTTTGCTCCTTTAAATCCAGAAAAAGCTTATTACCGTTTGAAAAATAATCTTTATTACCCATAAGTAGACCAAAAAGGTTACTTAGCTGTAGCAGAGATATAACGGTTAAAAACGGTGAAATACTTAAATTGGGAAAACGTTTATTACCGTTTGAAAAAAGCTTTATTACCTGTGAGTGGAGCAAAAAGCTGGAAAGCTCTATTACCGTTGCAGCCTCATATTTAATACATAAATTCACTTGGATTGCCGTGTATTGCATGAAGTATTGTGTGTTAGGCTTTTGTTCTTCTCAGGATTCATCTTATTTTTTTTAGTCAAACCGATTGGAATATTATCTGTTTGAGTTGTTGTTCTTTCTGGTTTTTCTGATTGGTGATATTTCGTTAAGTTTTCAGGTATGTATTTTTCTGAATGGGTTTGATTTGTTGTGGAGTGTTCTTTCTTGTTTTTCCAATTTTGTTGTGGAGTGTTCTTTCTTAATTGGTTTGGTTTTGTATTTTGTGCAGTGTTTTCAGTAGACTTGGCTTGCTAGATTTGTTTATTAATTTTCTAAGTATTGATTTTGTTTCTCAGTTGGGTTTGTTTATGAATTTTTTGGGTTTGGTTTCGCGGTGTAATGTTATTTTTGGATTAAACACAACATACTAGGTAATATTATAGTACTTTTTTTAATTGATTAAATTTATAAATTTATAACTAGTAACATTGCAGTTTTAACAAACAAAAATGTGTTGATGATGAACATATATGTTGTGTAAGAGGGATTGGGAGATGATGCATACATTGTATGGTTTGCGGGAGCGATTGGAATTTTTGATCCTACATTCACGAGCGAATTGAGAAAAAATTGATTACCTTAACACTGTAGGTTTTTGGGAAATATAATTAATTAAAGTGGTGACTTACGATCGTTCACAGAGGATGAAATTGTCTTTGGACATATTTTTAGGTTGTTTTAAAGTTTTAAATTCTTTAATAGGATTATCGTTCCGGTGGAGAAAAAAACTTTATATTGTTTAATAAGATTATAGGTTGTTTTGTTTTTGAAAAGTTGCATTATAGTTCCAGTGGAGTAGAATTAAACGAAATTCCAGAAATCTCTGTTACCTTTGGAGCGTCATGTTTAACATTATAGCTTGAGTTGGAACGATATGTTTTAATAATTTTCAGAGTGATGCGGTATTGTATGTTTGAGCTGGTTCACTGGTGTTTTTTTCAAAGGGATTGGAGTATTATCTGTTTTGAGTTGTTGCTCTTTCTGGTTTGTTTGGTTGGTGACTTTTTTTTATGAGTTTTCCAGAATGTATTTTTTCTGTTCAGTCTGGTTTGTTGTGGAGTGTCTTCTTTATGATTTCTAATTTTGTTTATGCAATTTTTGTTTGGTTTAGTTTGTAGTGTTTTCGTTGGCTTGCTAAATTTGTTTCTGAATTTTGGCAGTTTTGGTTTGGTTTATTCTGTACTGTTATTGTTAGAGTAGGGACAACACTAAGTGAAATATTATAATTTGTTATTTTTCAATGATCAAATTTATAATTAGATATAGTGCAGTTGTAACAAGTAATGTGCTGATGATGTACAGCTATGTTGGGACAGAGGGGATGGTAGATGATGCATAGGCGTTAAGGTTTGCAGTTGTTATGGTTTGCAAGAGCAGCTGGATTGTTTGGATTGTTTTATTAAGAAAAAAAAAACATCAGTTATGTTGGGACAGAGTGAATGGTAGATGATGCATAGGTATTATGGTTTGTAAGAACAGTTGGATTGTTTGAACATTTAAGTTAAAAAAAAAAAGATGATTCAAGGAAATGCAAATAATTTTGGACTACCATAATACATTAGGTTTTTGGGAAAATAAAATAAGATAACGTGGTGTTTATGATAGTTGAGATATGATGAGATTGTTAAAAGTATTTTTTAGTTGTTTTAAATTTTTTAATAAGAATTGAAGCTGGTGAAAATAATTAGTCTATTGTTTTTTTTTTTTTTTTTTTGGTGAAAATTTAGTTATATTAATTAATTTTTTCAATATATATATAAAATAATTATTTTGTATAGTATTCATTTATTTTTATTTTTTTAAGGGTCTTTTTATGCAAATTTATGTGAGGCAAATAATCACTTTCATATTATTTTTTCCTTTAAGATGCTTGTCCTAAAAAAAAATGATGGTATTTAAAATTAAAAATTGTAGTTAATCTTTTGAGTGGTAGTTTTTGTTCTAACATGTTCTCATTCATCTCTGCATTCACCTGCCCATGTTTATGTAGATGGAATATTGGTTTGTGGTTTATTTCCTTTTCCCATCTTCCTAAAGAAATTTATCATTATGCTTGCTTGTTCTTTTTATGGAAACTATTTATAGATATAGTTTATATATGATGGTATTTTTCTTTATTTCCTTTTCAACCTCTCAGTACATAATTGCATCTAGCATATATTTATTGTTTTCTTCTCTATCATTGCATTATTAATTACAAATATGTGTTAAATGAACAATAATTATCCCTAGATATTCTTAAAAGTAATGCTAATATTTTTTAAATATGATGTATATATTTTATTTCCTTATAATATGTGGTATTATTTCTTAATATTATTTGAAATTACTGAAATTTTTTAGTTTTTTTTTAAGGATAATTTTTATGATTTGGTAACATTAATTGACATTTTGATACATATGATGAATTTATTTGATAGAGTATTAATTTAACTTTTTTATGACTTTAATAGCAGATTTATGTAAAGTAAATAACCATTTTCAATTTATATTCCTTTTAGGTTGGATTATTTAAAATAATTGATGCTATTATATATCTGTTTTGTATTCTCGTAGTCATGCTTTTCTCAATGAAATACTATTTTCTAAATATAGTTTAGATAAGATGTTATTCCTCTTTATTTCCCTTATCAATCCAGTTGATATTTTTATAATCACAGATTTGTTGTTTTTTTCTTTACTATTGCATTAATAATATAAATATTATCTATTTAATATAGATTTATTACTTTATTTTTTATTTTACTATTATACTATTAATTCTAAATAAAAATTAAATATGAAGTTATTATTTTTAATATAGCCATGAAAAATAATATTATTTTCCTTTAAATATGGTCTTGTATTATTAATTATAAATAAAGATTAAATATGAAGTTATTATTTTTAATATATTCATGAAAGATAATACCATTTTCCTTTAAATAGGGTGTTTGTATTTTATTTCCTAACATTTGCACTATATCTTAACATTACAGCTTGAGTGGGCTTAATGGTTAAGAACATGTGTTTCCTCTTAAGAGGTCACAGGTTCAAATCCAGAGGGGGGTAGGGTATGTATACCTTCGTAGACTTTATCAGTCAAATCGTTGGGCGGAGGGGGGTCCCTTGAAATACTGTAAGGCCATATGATTGACATGTTTAGATGATTAACAAGAATTAATATTTGTGGAAGTTTTTATTGTCATGTTTACAAGATTAAACCATAGATTGATTGAAGTGTTGGTATTTGAACAACTTCATTCCACTTTTGGAGTGTGAATGGCATTCGTTTTTTATGGAGTGGGGTTTTAGAGTGGGTTTTAAGTTGATACCAGCCAACTTTTAGAGTATTTTAAAATCACAATTTGAAATATTTGTTACACAACATCCTTCCTAACCTTTTAACCCATCAAAACTATAGTTAGCTTCCCTTACCTTTCTAAACATTTTTTTTAAAGAAATGCATGTAATTCCTTACCTTACCTAAAGTCATCTTTGTGACATTTTTTTTTTGTAAATAAAAGTGTAGAACCTTGTATTAATGACGTCTATATGTTATACAGTGACAAGTGTAAACCACGTGTTCCGCCACAAGTGGGAAACCAGAACATGTGGCTTCTTGATGTTCAGAGACTGACACATCCTTTTGATTTCTAGCATTGCTGGAACTAAAATATTTACACAAAAAACTACAGTTTGCCTGCAAAAAAAAAAAGGTTTTAACCATGTTCTGCAACCTACCGCTAAGGCTAGCTATAGAAAAAGTTTCCATGACTAAAACTACACAAACATAATAAGAAAAAAGTTCTAGTTCATCTATCTTGTTGTCGTAGTAAGCTAGACCAACGACCCTGCCACTGAAATAGACAAAAAAACGAAACCTGGAGACATCAATCCATAGCTGAGCCTGGTTGTCCATGTATTGTGTAGACCGGGGTGAACCGTTGACCGCAAGTAGGGCATCTGGTGCGCGTACGAGCATCCGTTAATGCATTGAACAAGATATACATTTGTTGGTTGAGGACGCTCTGTGAGTGCATCTACTCATCCTGTTTCCTCCTGATCTTGAAGAGGAGTTGAAGGTGATCCTCCATGAGACAGTTGACGAAATGTTGAGGTTGTTCCTCCTCCTTCTCCTTGCCAACTTTGTTGGTAGTCCCTACACTGTCCTCCAATTTCCTTGTGGTGATATCTTTGGATGTCCCTGCATTGTTCTCCAACTGCTAGCTTGGAGGAATCTCCTCCACCACCGTGCAAATTCCATCGCCACAGTAGGGTTTCTTGGCTTGACGATAGGGGGGGCCAAGAGGTTGGTGGCCAGAGGGGGGAACACACCCAAGGGTAGTGCCTCCTCTTTTACCTCGCTTGGGTTGTGAAGCGGTGGAGGAAAGGATGAGGGGTAGTGAGCAGTAGAGGATGTCGCCTCCAATTTTACCGAACTGGCGCCATAGAAATGGAGAGGAGCTGATTGCATCCTATGGGAAGTGTGTCAAGGGCTGGAAAAATGAGCGATGAGCGCTCGTTGCGAGGGGGTGAGCCTGTTACAATGAGAGAGGGTGTTGTTGTTGTGAGCACCCTTCTTGGACTTTCCTCTCTCCTGAGGCATATCGGGGGGAATATGGAGGTGGAGGAAAGAAGAAATGGATGCTAAGGGAAGGTACAGGGAGTGATGGAAGGAGACGAAGGTGCCGAGAGGGAAAGTGGAGTGGAGGGATTTAGAGAGGATGTCGTTGGTGCACAGTCATGTTTTACTTGACTTATAAACATGGTTCTCAATTTCTTGTGAGAGCCGAAGAGAAAAAAAGGAAGAGTGCACCAGGGTGGGTGAGGGAAGGAATAAGTCCCCTGATCAAAGGCCTGGTTGCACCTCTTAACGCCATTGAAGCCTAGAATGACAATCATGTCTTCCATTGAAGCTCGAAATGACCATCGTGTCCTCCTGGTACACCCGACCTGGCTGGTTCACTCGCCCATTTACCCAGCCAAGCGCACTACCATTACTCCTCTCATGGTTTGATCCATGGAGGAGTTAATGTCCAGGGGATGGAGACCATGGTTAATAACTGTTGGCGACCGTGGTTAACAACTCCCTCGCCTGCTCGGTTCCAGGTGTCCTCAATCTCTGACCAGGTGGCACCCCATCCAGGTGTCATCTTTGTGACATTAAGATGGAAGATGAAAAATACTTTTTCTTAAAGTATCTTTAAATCACAATTTCAAAATATTTGTTAGAACAAAAACCTTCCTAACCTTTTAACTCATCAAAACTATGGTGAGTTAAAAATGTTTTTTTTAAGATTTTGGAACCAAAAAAAAAAAACATGTAATTCTTTACTTTTCTTAAACCTTGATAAACCAAATTTAATCACAAGTATATGTTAATCACCACCATCACTGCTATCAATCTTAATTACACTTATAATAAAAAAAAGGTCTATCATAGACCACCACCATAAATTACAGTCATAATAAGAAATATTACAAACTCTCCATACCAATATGTTTTTTCAACCATCATATTTTGTGTTTATTTATAAATATAGTAAAGGATATGAAATACCCATAATACAACATTTAAGATATATTAAAGGCTATGAAATGCCCACATTACAATATTTAAGTGTTGTTTTTTGGGTTAGATTGGAGAGGTATTGGTTAGATTAGTTATTTAGAAATAACCACCACATGTTGGTGACTCCATACCAAGTAGCTAAATTAGAAACATGATTTAGGGAAAAAACATAAAACAGACAGAGACCTCACACAAGATACAACACAAGAGAGGCAGAGATGAACACACAAAAAACAACGTGATCTTTTTCATTAAACATAGCTTCTATTTATACACATTTAGATTAATATCGATTGTTTATCACAAGCATAGATCGAGGACTCATATTATTTCTTCCAGACACTTCTCCTCACTCCAGTCAAGGTTATTTATTACATATTATCTCTAACAATTACTTTGATTGACTTATCTCTTTCTTACTCACATAGGTCATCAAGTTTGGTTTACCTGCTCAACAGGTCATCATGCCACATGCATTAGTTATGTATTATAACACCCCCCCCTTAATGAATACATGTCTTAATCTTTATCTGATGAGGTCTTTATGAGAGTCATGTCATCATCTTTTGTCATCTTCATATGGTTTAGCTTCCTTTAGTGTGTTGCTTCATTTTATTGGCTTCCCCTCATCATAAATCTCCTTGGTATTTTGTGGCTTACTCCTAACCATAAAAATGATCAAGTGGTTTTGGATGATGACTAACCATCACACCAAGTGGTTTCTAGCTAACCATAAACTTTTCTTACAAGTGGTTTTGACTAACCAAGAACCACACACATAAATGGGTTCAGTTGACCATGAACCCCGCACACAAGTTGTTTCAACTAACCATGAACCTCACACATATATAGTTTCGGCTGACCACAAACCATTATGATGGGGAGATTGATTTATAATGCACACTCTCTTGGGATTTCTCCACTATGAGATTCATCGTCAAACTTTTTGGTTCTTCTTTTGTACCTGCATAAAACTGATTATTTCTCAAACTATCTGCTTCTTCCTTTATACCTAGCAAAAAATGATCATTGATGTCCATATAAAAAGAAATCCATCTACCAAGATGCATGGGTGCCATCTGTTGTATACTCACTAGTTATGTAAGAATGAGTTTCACCTAAATGATTCATCAACAAGTTAGACTTCCCCTTAATCATAACTTGGTCCCAACCAACTCACACTCTAAGATTAATCCATCTCACATTCTTCCCCTTAATCAAAGATGCAAATTCTTTGGCTCACCATCAAGATTAGATACGAGTGCACATGTCACCCTTCTACCTACCTAGGGTTTAATTCCACAACTTGATACCACATACACTCTATGCATAAGAGGGATCCACACTATATGGTTTCATGTGATACCACACTAATCCATGTAGGCATGACTCAACAAGGCTTACTAAAAACTGGGGGAATACAACTTGTCTATTGCAAAGCTTTAAACAACTTTGGACCAAAAGCCTTTGGGGTGTCGAGCACAACCAATCATGCACCCCGTACAACACTTATGTATCATTTCAACATTTCATCTCAGGTACAACAAACGTTCTCAATGATTTACTAAATTCCCCACAAACTAGAATCCCTTTACATAAACCCATTTATAATTCATCACCAAGAATACCTTATATTTTTCCTCTTCATCTGGAGTGTTATTTTCCCTTACAAATTATTTTATCTCTTACAAAACGATTATTTTCTTCTTTGTATTTCTCCATTCATCTTTTCCAAATTCTTCCTCTTACCATACTTAATCACGAGTTTATCTTCTGTTGCTTTTTTCTTCTTCTTTCATCTTCTACTTTTCTTTCCTTGAATGATTTTATCTTCGTAAATTATGGAATGGCCAGTTCCAACACAGACTCAAATATGTGACAATAGTTGACTAGACTAGATGTCACTATAATAACTATTTGACTTTTCTTCCATCCATACTAACATACTTGTTTCTTTCAAGACATCTTAATAATTCATCATAAATTGAATTGAGGTGTTGGGCAACATCGAACATGAACTTCCAAATTCTCAAGACAAAATCTTTTACATAACTTATTCAAAGCTTTGCATTCACCATGATGATCTCTTATTCATATAGACAAACAACTTGACTCAATCTTTGACTATCTTAGCAAGCAACATTACTTTGGTGGAGACTCTCACCATAACTTTATCTTGACTCTTTAAATAAAGAAATGCTTGACTTGAATCTGAATTTCACTTTAACTCACCCATGGAATTTTGTGACTCTGTCACCACTTACAAATTGGCTTTAGATTTATTTTTATTTTTTTGCATCAATAGACTCTCAACCTCAATTTGACTAAACTTGGATTGTTACCTATCTTTTACAATTATCCCTTTATATTTTATAAATCCATATAACCATTCCAAACAACTTCAAATTATTCTCTATAATAAATAGACAATGACCCTTTTAATCAATTCAAATATAAAAAATGTGCATTTTCAAACTCCCTATGACATATTGAATATTAAACCCTTACCTTCATTAAGTCAAGCAAAACCTATTTTCTTTGCCAAGGAATATTTGAAACCAACAAAGCCATATAGATTATAATTATTACTATGATGATTAGCAAGATGTGTTAAACACAAATCTATATCTCTGACTCCCCTTCTCTAGCTAGAATTAGTAGAACCCTTTCTTGGATTTATGTTCTTCTTAATCCCCCTCCACCACAAATCAAACCTTCCTTGTTAATCAATCCTTCCACGTCTAGGCTCCCAAAAAACTCAAAACCCCTCTTTCTTCCACCTAATATCCTTTTCTTCTTTTGGATCATCATCAATGAGATCACAAAGCATGTAGTAAAGACTCACCTAGTTATTGGGAAATATGAATCTCTAGGAAATAACATCTCTTCGTATTCCAATGATGTCACAATTCCACCATTCAAATCCTTCTTCTCCTGGATCTCGCAAGCAGTGCTCCTCCTGGAAATCAGATCCACAGAGAAAATTTGGTGGCTCCACTAGCTTACCCAATGACAAACTCTTTCCTTTTTCAGTTTATATCTGGTGATGATATCCACATTTTCAATCCCAACAATAACCCTTCGGATGAACTTGAGCAGTATGAAGGAGGATTCAAAGACCAAGCACTTCCATAGGCCCTCTGGAAATTGAAGTTGCCCACAAATTTTTCCACCAAATGGAATCTCAGCCCCGCCTCCTCCGACTTTAGGGTATTCTCACTAATTCCATAAAAAACAATCCTTCATCAATCTATTTGGATTGAAATATTGGATTTGGCTTCTCTTTAAACCCTAGGATTTCACCTCGTCCTCACATGATTTAAAATAAAAGAGGCTTCATTTTATATCCACCCGATCTCCACTACACTACATTCTCCATGGATTATGGTGCACTAGATGTTGATAGATCCTTCAGTGAACCAATGCTTCCTTCCATGCTTTGAAAATTTCACTCACTGCCCAAAAATTCGGTACCATGAATGACCCCACAATTCTCCTCAGCAAGTTTGTGGGAATTGAGCTAAATGCAAAGTTGAACATGAATTGACTCCACCACTCAACCCCAAAGGGGATCTTGTTGCTTGTGTGTTAGGGACCTAACCTCCCTAATCCCTCACGTAGATATAGAATAATATATTTTCCATGTAATAAAGGTTGGCATTAGTCAATAAGGTCTATTTAATAAATATGAACACGTAAATGTAAGAAGACCTAATAGAAGCATCTAATTCTAGAAAGATCTTCATCTAGAATGTTCTTTAGAAGATAGAATTAGTATAAATAAGAGTAGGAGGCATGGGAAATATTTGTATTGAGAATTATTGTAATAGATCTCTGCTTTGATAGAGGTTTTGTCCTCGAAGAGGCAAGTGAACATTGCTTGCTTTGAATAAAGGTATTATTTCTGGTATTTCTCTTCTCAATATTTTATTGTTCCATTGATATCTGTTGAACATTCGTATTTCTGCATATTATATTACATATCGTATCTTACAAGTGGTATCATAGCACTTTCATTGGCAAGAATTGTGGGTAAATATTTTCTAGGCTAGAGACATGTACTTTTGACGTCTTTAAAGCATCGATATCTATTTTTCAATGGGTAAAATTGTGGTGGGGAAAACCACATGTAGGAGATACAGACAAATTAACAGGGTTTCCAAGAAACCAAAGTTTCTCCCTTGTTGGAAACCTCTATAACTGTTGTTATTACCCCTCGAGTAGTACTACATTAGACAAAATATGTACACGACCATCACTCCCACGTACCGATAAGTATATTGAGTGTCCCCTAGGTCTCCTGAAACCATCACTAGATCAATTGATCTTCCATGTGATTTCTTTAGTGCTACCAACAACAACACTCGGGAAGATACTCTTTAGTACCTGGGTAATCGGGTAGTATGGATAAGAGTATGGTCAAGCCTCCTTAGTTGGTTCCCTAGGATATTGGGCTGAGTATTATTGTTTGACCCTGTACGTATATCAGAGAGCTATAACACATGGAAAACCCTTTTCCATAGGAACCCTATAAACCCTAACCTAGGGGGAACATACCAAAGAAGGACTATAAAGGATATTTTGGTCACACAACCTTGCCTCTTGCATTCTAGTTCCAAAATTACTACACATTCTTTTATATTAAGAATTTGGGCATTTCGACACTGTAATATTATACTGGTCAGAGTATAACTTTGCAGGAGTAAAAAAAATAAAAAATAAAAATATAAGAAAGGAGTATAGTGGTCCCTTGAGTACCCTTATTTGGGTGGTCCCATCAACCCTTCCCAACACCCTTATTTGAAACATATCCCATTGCATTTATATTTTCACCATGATCATTTTCATATATATCCTTTCTCCATATTATTTTTGTGGACCCTCTTCCCCTCCTTGACACCCCTCATTCTCAAATGGACACCAATCGCAACAAAAAAATCCTTCACCTGGAAGAAGGATCCAAGCAACATAGGGACAACATCCATAGAGTGACATCGGAAATTTCTTCCACCAATTCTAAATTGGAAACCTTTGAGGCCAACACTGCACATAAATTACAACAATTAAGGGTGAATTGGCCTCCCTCACCACTGCTCTCAACCAATGGTCAAAATATTCCCATGGTTCTCCCTCCTCTAAACAACTTTCACATTATTAAGGTGATGATTCTTCCCATAATATCACATTTCATCATGAACCCCATCTTCCTAGAGTTGAGGTGAACAAATTCGATGGTTCGGATCCCACAGGTTGGGTCACTCAAATGGAACATTATTTCTCCTTGCATGGAATTAATGATGAGCTAAAAAAAATTCTTATGGTATCCTCTACCTGGATCGTGAATGCTGGAAATGATGGAAATGGCATAGAAAGACATGCCAAGGGTATGGTTCTTGGACATAGTTTGTTGCAAAGCTTTATCAATTCTTTGAAACTAACACCCATTATCTAGGCCATTTGACCAAGTTGAAACAATCTGGCACAATGGAAGACTTTATATCTGGCTCTAAACACTTGACTTTCCAAACAGACGGTATGCTAGATGCTTTCTTTAGGGAATGATTTCTCAATGGCCTCAATGATGAAATTTTCATCGAACTCTTAATGGATCACCCTCAAACTTGGCTGGAATCTACTCAACAAGCCAAGGAATCCCCACAAATTTTCTCCTCCTAGAACCACAAACCCTCCTTTATTTTTCACACTCAAACTACCAGTCCTACTGTAATGTACCTGAAATAATGCATATCTATATCTCGCAAGGTCATAACTCCTTCTAAATGATATTCAAGGGATCTTAATATCCATAGAATTTTTGCCACTATGAATTGCTACTAACATTATTAATATAATTGTTAATATAATAATGACTAGGCCTGCCAAGGTCCATAGCCTAGGCCTAGCCAATGCAACTCACTCATATAAGTCCTAGTTATATTATTAAACATAACACAAGGAACTTATAAAATACAAAAACTACACACCATACTCTAACTATACTTTATGTAGTTCACCCTTAAACACTAGCATACAATGGGAATGGGCCTAGGTTCTAACTTCCATGCTAGTAGTTTGGTGAGGCTCCAAAGTGTTTCGACATGTTGAATTAAACCTAGGATTAAAGGCATAATGTTGGAACCATGTTTACCTATACCCCTATTCCACATTAACCATAACTTTTGGCATGTATGCAATTTGATAAGCATTTAAAAATAGGTCATGAGACAGTCTAGTCCTAGCCTTGGGAATTAAGTTGGTTGTAACTATTAATGGTGGTAGGTCACCTTGGATTTTAGGCCTGAATTTATTGTAAGGAATAACCACTATGGGATTTCCACCTCGACTGACTTCACATGGCATCGATAGGTTGGTGTACACTCCATCATTATCAACTATCGGAAGGCACGCAGTTCCATTACCATTGTCTTTGTTTCAATCAATTTTTGGTTTTCTCTGTGTTTTTCTTCACGATAGTAGGGTTAAGCGACTATGGTAGTGTCAGAGTGGTCGTGGAATGGCCGCTGCCTTTGATAATCTTCTCAAATTTCTCGCTAGGACTGATGTCAAGGCATTTAGCTAGTTTCCTTTTGACATGGAGGTCATTGTCTTTCAAATTTACCCTCGGCTTGTATACAATAAGCTTCTTCCCTCTATATATCACATTCTATATTCATTGGTTCAATAGGGTTTTTCATTTTCGTCTCGGAGAATACATTCTTCTGTTAATAAGATTTAACCAGAGCTTGTTGTATGCGTACTCTCTGTGCTATAGGAGTTCTTGGTCCTAAATATTAATTTATAATACGCATTTCTTTACATTATATTTTTGTATTGGCCGAGCTCTGTATAATGTATTTCCATGGGTGTGCCATGCATTTAATTTGTTGGGTAGAGCTTTGTATACTACATTTCCATGGTGTGTAATATGTTTACTATGTTGGGTCGAACTCTATATAATGCATTTCCATGGTGTGCAATATGTTTACTATGTTGGGTCGAACTCTGTATAATGCACTTCTATATATATAAGTAATGTTTATTGTGATGGGTCGAGCTCTATATTCTGGATTTCGATATGTAAGTAAATACTTTACCATGTTGAGTTGAGCTCTGTATAATGCATTTCCATACCCCACTCTCTGTTATGTAGATATCTCGTTGAAGGGATCGCTAAGTAATTTTCTAGGTCTCGTTCTATTATTTCGACAGTGTGCTCTATATCTCATTCTGTTATAATGTTACTATGTTTTTCTAGGGTCCTTTACACAGTCCAACACTTGCTCGGGGTCTATGATTCTTTTACAAAAATCCCAGTCTTCCAGACCGTAAACCTCTAGGTTACTCTTAGTTCGCTCGTGGTTGAAAAAACCCTAAACCCTTGTAAGTTTTGGTTTGGTTTTGGGTCTGTACAGTGTTTTAGCCCCACGTTCCTTTAAGGATGACTTGTTGTATAAACGTTGTTGTCTGGAAACTCACTTTATAAGTGATAAATTCATTATGTAATTGCCAATGTTTAATTCAAACTTATCGATTAATCCCATTCCCATATTTTCGTTCAACCGTGTTTAACTTGCATTCTATACTAACTACTCTGTAAAAACACTCTCGATTGTTGAAAGGTAAGGATGTTCTTTGAAACGCGATTAAGTTCGTCGATTTGAAAAAAAAAGGGTATCTCTGTCGGGAGGATAGAGTTGTTCGATTAATTACTAAAAACTCGTGACCAACCGACAGAGACCCATCGTAGAACCTTATTTGATTTTAACAGTATGATTCCTGAATTCAAGAATAAAGGGGTCTCTTACTTGCATGCATCGGATACCTTATCGCTATGAGGCCAAGCCGCAGAGTTTCAAATCGTTCTGTGTGCAAAAAAGAACAGACTCACACAGAGTTGTATCCCACTTTAACTTCTTGTTAAATTTATGTGTATTGTGTGATCGTTTACCTCTGTTAGAGCTCATCGTGTATTGAATAATCATTCTCTGTTTGATTAATTCGTTACAGTATGGGTTTTCTCTTGTACACTCTCTTTGGAATAATACTTGTAGATTTTTGTTAAGATTCGTTGGCCAACCTGTGTAATAAAGGGACTCTATTTAAGATATTTAGTCCCTCCTTCCAAGTACTATTCTTTCATTATAAAAAAAATTGTTTCTGTGGGTATCCATTTTACTTTATTTTAATTCCTACAGGTTATCATGATTTATGTTCTTAAGTGAAATATTTTTCTTATGCTTTTGCTTGCGTAATATGTTAAAGTTTCACAAGTATAAACATTGATTATGGGTCCCTTTTGTCTTGCAAGGGAACCAATCAGGTGAACAATGCACCTGCTTCCCTCCTCTATCTTGGATTGGTGGCTTCTGAAGATGGCGAGGATGACTCTTTCAACATCGAAACCCAAGTTAAGTAATATAAATTCTTTACTTTGTTTCAATTTTAGCAATTTCGTACTTTAATAATTTACTAAATATCATTTTTTTGTTTGTTATAGGCTTGGGAGGTGCCCCATAGAGTTGGCGAGGCACTCCGCCTATTCATAAAAGGTATTCGGGTTCCATCTTCTTCCACCATTCCTTGTGAGAATTTGCGGATAGTTTCATGTAGTTCGTTTTACATTTAAGTTTGCTTAGCTAGAGAGTTTTGTTTTTAGAAACACAAAGGTTATGGAACTCTTGGGTTTTATGGTACCCCCATTGTAATGTTTGGATAAATACGTATTGACTGTAATAGTTACTTTTTGCAAGAAAGTATGAATTCTATTGTATCCACAATATTTTTGAGTAATAGATGTAAATAAAGAAGGTACTTGGACTTTTATTCTTTCCACCTATTCTCACCATGATAGTAGTATATTAACAATACAATATGATTTCTTTAATTTTTGCAGTATTTAATTATGTACAGATTCAAACAGAAATCAAAATATAGATTCTTAAAGGCCAATAGGAATATACACATAGTTTTCTATTTATTTCTATATGCATACCTATATATATAGACAAATTTATATATATCACAATCATATTTCAGATAGACAATATTACCAATATTAGTATACTATAGCAAGCCATAAAATATAACATTAATAATGAAATTCATCATTGAGATACATGTCTAAATAAGCTAATGCTAGAAAAGAAAAGGAACATCCACGTTTGATTAGGGGATCAAATTTTGCTCAAAAATTCAAAGTGCTCGGAATCGCTTCAAAGAGGAGGAGAGCGTAGGCGTCGTCATTGTGAACCCAATGCAACTCGTTTCGTCTCAAACAGACGTCGGGAGCGAGAGATATTGCAATCTGTTCAGAAAGTCAAACAGGCAAAAAAAGGATGTTGACTGTACAGTCTGTATAGTCCATACAGGCTGATGTGGCAGGGCCGTATGCTGATGTGGCAGAGTTCATACGTTGACGTAGCAGAGGTGATGTGGCAGATTCTAGTTGGCAGATGTTGGATGAATCCTGTGTCGACACGTGGCTGTTTTTTGGTCAATGGTTGGGTGCCACGTGGCCCAGTCATGGGATGCCATGTGGCACCCCGGTATTGGTCTATTTGGTTTGTTAATAAAAAAATTTATGGGTCCGTGGGGTTCGACCCCCGGACCTCCCCACCGGTGTAAATCTCTAACAAAGACCGCCCGGCCAATACGCCCACACTTTGTTTCTTACCATATAACCTTTTGCAATATATTTAAATTCAAACCTTTGTTTATGTGGGCGGGGGGTCGGGCTGGGGCTTACCCCCAGCCCATGGTATTTTGTGTTGTGCCATATGACCATTCACCATACGGTGGGTGCGTGCGCGGGAATGTATTTCAAATGGATCCCCCGGTCATGCGCTTCTTGTGCCATGTGACCACAATCGGAGTTTTCAAACGGTTTTGTAATGGTTAGCCATTTTGCCAAAGTGCGAGGTCTTATGACTCCCATATGCCCAGGTGCTAGACGGTTAGGGGCTGGCACGCCCATAATCATCCTAAAGTTCGCACCGTTGGCACGGTTGCACCCGGTGCTAGGTTTTCACGCTTTATATTGCGTGTGTGCTAGGTTCATGACACAAGGGTGCGTTTTGTAGATGCAGAGACAACAAGCTTGAAGGGGGGACTTCCAGGAGGCCTAACTTCTTCGTTTTTCGACCGATTGAGGTGCCAAAAAAGCCCAGCTAGGGGTTTTTGGACACTCTGAAGCCATTGGAGAAGTCAGTTGGTCAGTTTGAGCATTGTAAGGCATGTTTTTGAGCACTTTGAGAAATTAATAATAATGATCCATTGGAAGCTAGACCAGGAGATGTAGCCCAAGAGAGGGGTGAACTCCTTTATCAATTGTTGTGTTTATGTGCTTATGTTCATTGATTATGCTGTTGTCTATGTGTATTTTACATGAGTAATCCTTTAATTTATGTGTTGCAAAGTTGATCCATTTGCTTTTAACACATAAAATTTTACTTGCAAATAATTTTCAAGGATACAAGTCTTCTTCATTTTTAGATCAAGTTGGTATTAGAGCACTGGTTTTTGAAGACTTGATTGTTTTGAAAGTGTTTTGTTTCTGATGCTCACAAGGTTGAAACTCACAAGAGGAGAAGGTCAACTTGTGGAGCCAAGTTCTCATCCGACAGGGAGGAAGCATATACCATCACCGCAAGTTTCAAGGAGGCATTCACCAAGTATGGCTCATGCAGAAAGTCATGAACGTGTTCCTGCAGAAGATGAAGATCTCAGAAAGGCTGTCATGGAGATGAGAGAGATGATGAAGATCTTG
>ML783184.1:28707-40557 GCA_009831015.1 Picea engelmannii
TTAATGGTGCCGTGATTAATTATCCTACTTATGATAAGGAATTGTATGCATTGGTTCAAAGTGTTAAAAAATGGAAACATTATTTGTTGGGGAAAGAAACCATTATTCACACCGATCATCAACCACTGCAATACTTACAATCAAAGACAAAGCTACAACAAGCTAGGCACTTCAGATGGATGGGTTTTCTTCAACAGTTTCATTTGGTCATTAGGTATAAGAAGGGCATTTATAACAAAGTCGTTGATATGCTTTCAAGGCCTATTATTAGTGCTTCAGTTATTATTAAGAATAGTCCTATAATGCATGAAAGTTATGTGGAGCAATATGCTTTAGATACTGATTTCAAAGAAGTGTATGAAACTTTGTGCCACTCTAACCATGTTGAAGAATTGGATTATCATGTGCATAATAATCTCTTGTATCATCTTGGCAAGTTGTGTATTCCACAGGGGGAAAGAATCAACATTATAAGAGAAGCGCATTCTTCTCTTATTGTTAGTCATTTTGGTGTAGGCAAGACAGTGGCTAATTTGCAAAGACACTGTTACTGGCCTAAAATGAATGAAATTGTTTCAAGATATGTTCAAGGATGGTCGTTGTGTGCCACAAGTAAACCTAGCAATCTAAAGTTGGGTTTGTATACTCCACTTCCAGTTCCTTCTCAACCTTGGGAAAGTATTTCCATGGATTTTGTAGGTGGTTTACCTATGTCGAGACGAAGTCATGATTATCTTTATGTGGTGGTTGATCGATTTAGAAAAATGTGTATTTTGATGCCTTGTACTAAGTAGGTGACAACAGAACAAATGACACAGTTGTTCTTTCAAAATGTTTGGGTGCATTTTGGATTTCCTAAGTCCATTATTTCTGATCGGGATTCTCGATTTGTTGGAATTTTTTGGTCGAGTTTATGGGCACTCATGGACACCAAACTTAAAAAGAGCACAAATTTTCATCCACAAACAGATGGTCAGACAGAGGTGGTAAATCGTACAGTGGTGCATCTTCTTCGTTCTTATTGCAACAAGCATCCTAAACTTTGGGATGAGCATTTACACTACATTCAACATGCGTACAATCGAGCTAAGCACTCTTCGACTCAAACATCGCCATTTGAAGCATGTTTTGGCTATTTTCCCAAGTCTCCTTTATATTTTATCTTTGGGAAAGATATTGTTGTCGATGGTCAATATGACATTGATAGGGAAGAAAATTTTATTGAACAAATCCAGTCGATACATCAAGTGGTGCAAGAGCAGTTGGAGAAGAGTCAGGCCAAGTACAAGACGAGACATGACAAGCATTGTGTTGATCACAGTTTCCAAGTTGGAGATGAAGTTTGGATTTACATCAGTAAGGAGAGGCTTAAAGGAGAAGGTAAAAAGTTGAAACCAATTCGATATGGTCCTTTCAAGATTATCGACAAGATTGGTAACAATGCCTTTCGTTTAGATTTGCCTCCTTATATGCAAATGTATGCAGTTGTTAATGTTGATAATTTGAAGTTGTATGAGCCTCCGTTGATTGATGATCAAGGAGAGAATGTTCAGATTCCTTCCATAGATGATTTTTCTCCAGAGTATCTTACAGAATTGCATGAAGACACCATCCTTGACAGGAGAATGCGAACTTCAAAACGAGGAAAAGTGGAGTATCTTCAAGTTGGTCTTAAAGGGACGAATCCAAGCAAAGCCAAGTGGATTGAGGTTGGAAGGGTGAGGGAAATATACCCTCATATTCACATAGACTGAAAAATATAGTCTTTTGGAGGTCCAAAAGCTTCCCAATGGGGAGGTGTGATCAGGGGATCAAATTTTGCTCAAAAATTCAAAGTGCTCGGAATCGCTTCAAAACGGATGAGAGCATAGGCCTCATCGTTGCGAACCCAACACAACTCGTTTTGTCTCAAATGGACATCGGGAGTGAGAGATATTGCAATCTATTCAGAAAGTCAAACAGGCAAAAAAAGGACACTGACTGTACAATCCATACAGTCCGTACAGGCTGATGTGGCAGGGTCGTGCACTGACATGGTAGAGTCTGTACGCTGACGTGGCAGAGGTGATGTGGGAGATTTTGGTTGGCAGACGTTGGATGAATCCTGTGTCAACACGTGGCTGTTTTTTGGTCAATGGTTGGGTGCCACGTGGCCCAGTCATGGGCTGCCACGTGGCACCCCGGTATTGGTCTATTTGGTTTGTTAATCAAAATTTTTATGGGTCTGTGGGGTTCGACCCCCGGACCTCCCCACCGGTTTAAATCTCTAACAAAGACCGCCCGACCAATATGCCCACACTTTGTTTCTTACCATATAACCTTTTGCAATATATTTAAATTCAAACCTTTGTTTATGTGGGCGGGGGGTCGGGCTGGGGCTTAGCCCCAGCCCTTGGTATTTTGTGTTGTTCCATATGACCATTCACCATACGGTGGGCGCACGCTCAGGAATGTATTTCAAATGGAGCCCCCAATCACGTGCTTATTGTGCCATGTGACCACAACCAGAGTTTTCAAACGGTTTTGTAACGGTTAGCCATTTTTCCAAAGCGCGAGGTCTTATGACTCCCATATGCCCAGGTGCTAGGCGGTTAGGGGCTGGTGCGCCCATAATTGTCCTACAGTTCGCACCATTGGCGCGGTTGTGCCTGATGCTGGGTTTTCACGCTTTATATTACGTGTGTGCTAGGTTCATGACACAAGGGTGCGTTTTGTAGATCCAGAGACAACAAGCTTGAAGGGGGGACTTCCAGGAGGCCTAACTTCTTCATTTTTCGACCGATTGAGGTGTCGAAAAAGCCTAGCTAGGGGTTTTTGGATGCTCTGAAGCCATTGGAGCGGTCGGTTGGTTAGTTTGAGCATTGTAAGACATGTTTTTGAGCACTTTGAGAAATTAATAATAATGATCCATTGGAAGTTGGACCATGAGATGTAGCCCAAGAGAGGGGTGAACTCCCTTATCAATTGTTGTGTTTATGTGCTTATGTTAATTGATTATGTTGTTGTCTATGTGTATTTTACATGAGTAATCCTTTAATTTATGTGTTGCAAAGTTGATCCATTTGCTTTTAACACATAAAATTTTACTTGCAAATAATTTTCAAGGATACAAGTCTTCTTCATTTTTAGATCAACGTTCCACCCAACCATAGAAAAGAAAGCCACAATTACTTGTCTTCATCACCTGCTATCTTGACCATGAGTCCATAAGGGAGAATCTGAATTATCCTCCTCAGTTGTAGTCACCATCAACAGATCAGAATATGCCTTTCCTCGCACTACAAGTTCTCATAACAAAAACCAATTCTCAATAATTTCCCAACATACTAAGGAGCGTCATGCCTCCCACATATGATGTATATAATCTTGTGCCTAGGTCTTTCATTTCTTTCCCTCCCTGGGGAAATTCACAAATTTACAAATCCCTGACTTTTAGGGGCCACTAGTTGTCAAATTAAACTTTTTCCACTTGTAAAAATCATCCCTGAGGTAACTCATACTTGTTCCCCACTGATGGAGTCATAGTCAATTATTTTTAATGTGGTTGTTCCATTTGTCTTCCAACATTAATTTTATTAAAAGTTTGACTCATACATGTGTCCAATAAAATAGGACAGTTGGGAAAGTCAAATCTTTTCCCAACTTTCATCAAATAATTACTTACAAAATAAAAAATTTGGATTTTCCATAAATGGAAAATAATTTCCAAATCTAATTTTTCCAAAAATGGAAATTTATTTCAAAATTCAACATAGAAATATTTTTTCTAATTTTTGAGGATGTTACATCCTCTCCCCCTTAAGTACAACATTCTCCTTAGTGTTCATTCCTCTCTCGGAATAGAATTGGATAATATTTCAACATATCTTCTTCCAATTCCCAAGTGGCCTCCTTAGGACTAAAGTGCTTCCATTGCACTTTTACCTGGGTGATGCCTCTGTTCCGTAGTACTATTTATTTCCTGTCCAGAACGTCCAAATGTTCCTCTTGGAACTCTCCTTCTAGTTCCACATGCACCATGTTCCAATCAATGATGTGAGTAAGACCATGAATATACCTTTTTAATAATGAAACACGAAAAACATTATGAAATTTTAAATTTGCAGGGAGTGCTAGTTGATACGCCATGGGTCCGATTCAAGTTAAAATATTGAATGGGCCACAAAACCTTGTTGCCAACTTTGAAAAACTTCCTAGATTTAGAGAACTCCTTCTTGATTTGAATTTTAGATATACATGTTCTCCAAGTTGAAATTCCTGATGTCTTCTTTTTAAATCTGCGTAGCTTTTCTGTCAGTCGTGCACCTCTTTTAAATTATGTTGTACTCTTTTGACCATCCTCTCCATCTCATGGAACATTTCCGGTCCCACCATAATCCTGTCAACTAGATTATCCCAACTAATCAGGGTTGTGAATTTCCTTTTGTATAATGCTTCGAAGGGGCTCATCTTAGCTAATGTCTGATAACCATTATTGTAAGAAAATTCAACTAAGTGTAGGTACTCCTCCCACTTAGTTGGTTTCATTCTTATGCGCATTCACAACATGTCTTCGATAATCTGGTTTGTTCATTCTATTTTCTGATCCGTTTGAGGATGGTACCTTCTACTAAAATTCAAGTTAGCATCTAATCCGGCAAACAATTCCTTACAAACATTTGATATAAATTTGACATCTCTATCGGAAATTAACATCTTAGGAATTCCATGCAATCTAAGTATTTCTTTCATAAAAAAAATTAGCGATATTAATCGCTTTATAAGTAGATTTCATAAGTATAAAATGTGTATATTTTCTTAGTTTATCAACCACTACCATACTCGAGTAATTTTGTCTTTGAGTCTTAGGAAAACCTCTGATGAATTCCATTGAGATAATCTTCCATTTCCATTCTGGTATAGGAAGAGGTTGTAACAAAGTTGTTGGATGTTGATGTTCAACCTTCACCTATTGACAATCTAAGAATGTTAGGCCAGTAGAACAATTTTCTTAAGGTTGTTATTGTTTTCTGGTATCCTGGGTGACCAACATATGGGTTTTTGTGCAGTTCGTCAATAATTTTTGTCTTTAAATCAACATAATTAGGTACATACAACATGTTTTTTAACCTTGATATTCCATTTTTATCTAAACATATATCAGTTATGTTCAGTGCTTTTGTATTTCCTTGCAATTTTGTTGTTGTTTTAATGTAATTTTTGTCATTACTACTTGCAAAATTTATTCTCTGTTCGATGGCGTTTTCTTCTTTGTTGATACTTATTTCATAAAGTCCATTAGTACTCCGACTTAGTGCATCTGCGAATTTATTTTCCTTACCTTTGATGTGTCGTACCTCGAAATCAAATTCGCTTAAAAATGTCAACCATCTTGATTTCCTTGCGTTGAGATCTGGTTGTCTGAACAAATACTTTACACCACTGTTGCTGGTTAATAACATAAATTTTCTTCCCATTAAATAATGTCACCACATTTTTAATGCATGAATTACGGCTCCTAATTCTAAATCGCGAGTCACATAATTCCATCCATGTTCTTTCAATTTACGTGATTCATAATAGATGAGGTGTCCTTCTTGTGTCAGTAGTCCTCCTAATCCCTCTTTTCTTGCATCCACACAAACTGAAAAATCTTTATCAGGATCTGCTATCTTTATGATAGGTGTTGTAGTTAACATTATTTTTAGTTTATCAAATTTGTTTGAACACTTTTGTGACCAAGTAAATTTTATTCCCTTTTTCTGTAGTCAGGTAATCGAATATGCGATCTTGGAAAATCCTTCGAGAAATCTCCAGTAATAACCGCTAATTCCCATAAATGATTTGATGTCTACTACATCCTTAGGGATAGGCCATTCCATAATGGATTTTATCTTTTCTGGATCAACAACAATACAATCATTGGATACCAAATTATATTAAGGAAAGAACATAAATCAGAAGATCAATCTAAGAACTCAACTCAGGAATACAAGGATGCAAAAAGGAGAAACAATCCAGGAATATTTCTCCAGAATATCACAATCCAAAGAACAACTAGAAGAAATTGGAGATATTATAGATGAATACGAACTCATAATGACGGCCCTTAATGGTCTCACAATACCTTGGGATGCATTCATCCAAAATATTTGTTCCAGAAAGGAGAAACTACAATTTCACAGTCTTTGGGAAGAATGTATTCAAGAAGAATCAAGAGTAGCTAATAGAAAAGTTTTCCTATCAAGAGATGAAGATCAATCCCTAGATACTCACACTAAAGGAGGAAGAAAGAATTCTTACTTCCAGAAAGAAACTCATAAGGAGTCTCACCCCCAAAACAAATGCATACATAAATAATCTCAACCAAGGAGATTCTTGAAGTTTCAGAAAGGACAAAGAAGAGAAAAAGATTTATCATCCTACCAATGTTACCATTGTGACAAGATGGGACATATTTTGAAACGTTGTCTAGCTAGACAAGAAGAATACAAGAGGAAAAACAAGAGGCACCATGCCCATGCAGTTGAATATGAAGAGTCACCCACAAAGATGATAAACGAACGAATTGAAGACTATGTCTTAATCTTTTCCCTCTCAGGATCAGTATCACCTGGTGAGGACACTTGGCTCATTGATAGTGGTTCTTCCAAGCACATGACAGGGCAAAGAAACATTCTCTCTTGCCTTTTAGAAAAAAAAATTTCTCAGAAAGTTACACTTGGAGATGATTATCAATATCCTATCAAGGGAGTAGGAGAATCAAATTACAATCTTAATTCAGGGACCCCAATGAAGATGAAGGATGTACTATATGTACCAGGTTTGACAAATAACTTACTCTCCATCTCATCTTTAGAAAATAAAGGCTTCAAAGTTGCCTTCATAGATGGATAATTTCTTATGTGGGCCGAAGGAAAAACCATGGAAGAAGCAATTTTTATTGGAAAACAAGAAGGTGGCTTGTATAAGCTAAAGGGTCACTCAAAAGCAGCCATGACCCACTCCATTGAGAATCCATGTGAAATTTGGCATAAAATATTAGCCCACATCAACTACAAGGCATTACCTTATGTAAGCAAGGCAGCCACAGGTCTACCAGAACTCAAGGTTGACCATGAAGGTGTGTGCAATGGGTGTGCACAAAGAAAAAACATCAAGAACCATTTTCCGAAGAGAGACAGTAAAACAAAAGGAGTACTAGAGCTCATTCACTCATACGTGTGTGTCCCAATGCCATCATCCTCCATCATTGGGTATGTATACTATGTATCTTTTATTGATGACTATTATCGTAAAACCCGAGTTTACTTTTTGAAATCAAAAGATGAAGTGTTCAGTAAATTCAAGGAATTCAAATCCTTGATAGAGAATATTTCTAAAATAAAGATCAAGATACTCATGTCAGATAATGGAGGAGAATACACCTAAAAAGAGTTTGTAAAACTTTGCAAAGATGTCGGGATCAAGAGGGAGCTCACCACTCCATACAATCCTCAACAAAATGGTGTAGCAGAAAGAAAGAACATAACTATAATGGAAGCAGTGAAGACGATGATCCATGATCAAGATATTCCAATGTGATTATGGGCAGAAGTAGCAAAAACAATAGTATATGTACAAAACATATTGTCCCATGGTGCACTTGGGTTCAAGACCCCTGAATATATGTTCTCTGGAAAGAAGCCATAAGTAAGCCATCTCAAAATATTTGGTTTCCCAGTATTTGTACATATTCCAAAAGAGAAGAGAACCAAGATGGACCCTTTAGGAAAGAAGGGAATATTTGTTGGATATTGTGAAGTCTCCAAGGCCTTTAGAGTTTAGATACTAGGTTACCATCATATTGATATCAGCAGGGATGCAACCTTTGATGAAGATGCAACACTCAAGAAATCAAGAAGATGTCATCTTGAAGAAGTATATGAAGAATAACCCATAGCTCCCAGAGTTGCAGAACCAATGAGGGAAGTCATAGCTTCCCCTGATGAGGAGATTCTAGAAGATCGTGACATAGTAGAATCTCAAAAACCTCCCTAGGTGACTATCTTCCACAAGAGAAAGCCAACCTGGGAAAGGGAACTTATTCAATATGGAGAGAAGTATGGTGTTCCCAAAGAAACCATGAGACAAGTGAAGAAACCTAAGCCATTCTATGGTTATATGGATTTGATGTGTGATATCTTAGAGAAGGATCCTACCTGCTTTGAAGAAGCCATTCAAAAGAAAAAATGGGCAGATGCCATGACAAAAGAATACCAATCCATAATAAAGAATGATGTATGGGAAATAATTCCCAGACCAAAGAGAAAGGATGTGGTATCTTCCAAATGGATTTTCAAAATAAAACATGTTGTTGATGGAAGTATTGAGAAATATAAATCAAGGTTTGTTTCTCTTGGATTTTCTCAAAAGGAAGGCATTGATTATGAAGAGACATTTTCTCTTGTAGCCAGATACACTTCAATCAGAACCATCATATCCCTTGCAGCTAAGATGAAGTGGAAGTTACACCAGATGGACGTGAAAACTGTCGTCTTGAATGGTATCATTGAAGAAGAAGTGCATATAGAAAAACCTCAAGGATTTGAAGTTTAAAACAAGAAGGTATTTACCTCCACCTATAAACCTAACAAGAATAGAATATTCTGGAAAGAAAGAAGAAACCCTAATGAGTTGGCTAATAACCCTAGAAGACAAGTTGGCTCAAGAGGATAACTTGTATTAGGTTATTAGCCTCCAAGAGAAGAAGTCGGCTAGAAGAAATATTATATACTAAAGAATTAGTACCCAGACTGAGAAGTCGGCCCTGGTAGTATGCCAGATTTAGTATAAATACAGGAGGCCAGTCTTCATTCTGGCTAGAGTTCTCAGAACTATAGAGCACACTTGTGCACACTGCAGTTGGGCAGTTTTGTGCACAAGTCTGGAGGAGAGTTGTCGTTGCAGCTGCTGCAGCTAGCATATTTCGTTTTGGCTTGGAATATCTCTTGGTTATGGTTTGGACTATCTGATCAGCTCTTGCTTGGTTCTCTATCCTTGGAGAAAGGTGTGCTACCCTTTGTTTTTCTATCTAGCCCAGGGTTTGCTTCCGGAATGATTCTATGTCAAGGTTAAGGTGTTCGGAGGGTGGCTTCGACCTATGGTTGGGTGACAATAGTGATATTGTCTATGGTAAAATGAGCACAATCCGTCAAATTCTAATAGGTTATGGGCCCACACCTCCTTCATTCAATCTAACCACGGAAGGGAGCATATCCATAAGGATACTAATCTCGTTGAATAACTTCCGCTAGGGTTTCTAGCAGGAGTAGTTACTAAAGCATTGTCGCTAGGGTTACTAGCAGGTGCAGTTGTAGAAACCCTAACCCTCTTGTTGAGGAACCTTAAGTGAAGGTATTGACCTGATTTCTGGATAGACCAGTGCACCCTATCCTAGCGTACCTCCTGGTACTCTCAAAAAGCTAAGACGTCAAGTTTGAGTTTTTGGTCAAATCTAGGGTTGACCAAGTCAAGGCAACCATGAATTACTCTATGAAGTCATAAAACACATTAGATGGAGCTTCTAACTTCAGAGTGTGGAAGACAAGGATTGATCTCATCCTTGCCAAGAATAAAGTGTTGGATATCGTGAAAGGAAAGATCGTGAAACTAGAGTTTGAAGAAGGAAAAGAGAAGGAATTGCAGAACGTTGCAGTTATGGAGAAGTTCAAAGACGGTGACATCAATTCTACGAGTATCATAGTGGATTCTATAAAATATCACTTGATACCCTACATCTCCCATATTGACTCATCGAAGAAGATGTACGATGCCCTAACAAACCTCTTCTCAGTCAGAAACATTGGACAAGTAATGAGTCTGAAGAATGAGCTCTGTGACATGAAGATGAATGATGATGACAACATACGATCATACTTTGTGAGTATCTCTCAATTAAGAGATCAACTACAATATATTGAAGAGATCATCTCACAAAAGGAACTGGTAAATATAGTACTCAATGGTCTTCCCAAGACATGGGATGCATTTTCCACAAGCATGAACACAAGGAAGGAGTATCCTACATTTGAAGAACTTTGGACTTGTTGTGCACAAGAAGAATCAAAGCTTAGTGAGAAAGAGAAACCTCAAATGAAATACAATGATCAAGCCTTCACAAAAAGATTCAAGAATTTCAGGAACAAAAGGAAGTTTTTCTCAAGGAAGAAGCCAAATCAAGATAAAGATATGTCAGAAATACAATGCTTCAACTGTCGAAAATATAGTCACTACAAGAATCATTGTCCTGAGCTAAAGAAAAGGAAGAAGACACACAAGGCAACAGTTTTCGAATAAAAGGAACCTACAAAGAAGACTAAGCAGGGTGAAAAAGACTTCTTCTTATAAGACAATGTAACAATACTCTTCATAGCTCTTGTATATACCATGTTTTCTGTACATATCTTGCATATCTATTTTCTAGAAGATAATATGTTCCAAGAGAAGAAAAACAACATTTCTATCACTATGACTACAAGATAATACAATACACATGAAAGGACGAAGTACATCAACAAACCTTGGTAACAATTCATGTGGAATTTATTAAAAAAGTAACAACTGCAAGATAAGCAGAAATCAACAATCAAGAGGAAATTAGAGTAAGACTTATGACACTTTACAAGAAGGCAATAAGGATGTAGACAAAATCGTGGATTATTCTAGATGGAGGGAGCTGATTATATACTTCCAAAAGAAAAACATGCACTCATACATGAAGCAAGTATTAGGAGGGAGCTAATCCTATGATCCATTGAAGATGATGAAGTATATATCCATGGTAGCAGCCATGAAAAACAGTACGTGTTCAGTTTGACTTTAGAAGAATCCTTCTTCGAAAAGATGCCTAAAAGTATCCTTAATCGTCAATCCACATACGTGATTCTATGATGAAAGAAAGAAGTGAAATCTTTAGGGCATGGAATCTATAAGAAACTCCATCGATCCAAGAAGCTAAAGAGAAACATGAGGAAGAACATGAAGATTCCAATAAAGAAAGAAAAAACAAAATAACCAGTCATTGTATCGAGAATCACAAGACTATCAGCCTGATATGAACTCAACAAAAAGCAATCAAGAAGAGGAAATGAAAAGTGTGATGAAGAACAGTGTATGGAAGACTTATGAATGCAAGCATTGTGAGATCCAAAACTAGAAGCTCTCCCATATAGAGGGAGAAGACTATGAAGATTGTTTGCTCCAAGTAAACCAAACATACCTATACATGAGCTAGTATATCGTTCGCAATATCCATGGGTTGGAGTTTACATGTAGAGAAACCTCAATACTTTGAGGTATACCAAAAAGAGACCCTTGTATGCTGATGGAAGAAGACAACTTGGTGAAGAACCTCCAATGCACAACAAAAGTGTGGTGAAGACTTTCTATATTAGAGATATTGTATCAGAATGGTTACTCAGAAGCTCAGAATGATGGATTGCTAATCCATGACAAATTCTCATGATGGCAGAAGAAATACCACTTGGATATGTTCTAGTATGACCCTTTTCACGATGTTATGAGCTAGTAGGAAACCAAGAGGAATCCAACAATGATATACTTTATTGATTAGAGCTATATAAATCCTTCAGAGAAGACCATGTTAGAAAAACAAGACCGTGGAGCAATAAAATAAAACAAATGCGGAAACAAAACACAAAAGATACACAATACAAGAGAGACATGGATTTACGTGGTTCACCCAGTGTGGGCTACATCCACTAGAGAAATTGTCAGGTCCTTCCTTTATTATTATCCAACAAATGAAGGGATACAACCTACAACAAAACCCGCTGTAACTTCCTCTTCTTTCTCTCACAGTCTCCTCTC
>ML783184.1:42923-53997 GCA_009831015.1 Picea engelmannii
CCTCTTTCATGCCTTGCTCCCACTTCTTTTTGGTGTCTACCTGCATTGCCTCTTCATAACATTCTGGTTCACCAGAATCAGTCAACAATAAATAATACAATGAAGGAGAGTATCATTCAGGGGGTATACTTAACCTGGTAGATATTGTAACAAAACTTGCAAGTGTTTGAGGTACCTGTTGCTCTTGTTGTTGTACATTTTGATTTTCTGGCTCCTTTGGAATTTATTTTTCAGTGATCTCATCAAGCACTGTGTATTCTTGTTTTTCTTTTTCCTGTTTCTTTCCCTACAATTGATCTTTGTACATGACCTTCTCATTGAATATGCCATCTCTACTCCTAATGATTTTGTTATTTTCATAATCCCATAAGTGATAACCAAAATCATTAACACCATATCCAATAAAGGTACACTTCTTGGATTTTCCCTAAAGCTTTGTTCTACTTTCTTTATCAATATGGACAAATGCTTCACAACCGAAAGTTTTCAAAAAAGAATAGTTTACCTTTTTTCCTGTCCATTCCTCCTCTGGAATTCTACCATCCAAAGAGCTTGAAGGCCCTCTGTTTATTAAGTAAATAATAGTATCTACAACATTTGTGCATAACTGCAAGGGAAAACCGGCATGCAATCTCATACTCCTTGCACGCTCCATGATTGTCCTGTTCATCCTTTCTAACACACCATTTTCTTGTGGTGTTATTGGAACTATATTCTCTCTACGAATCCCATGGTATGAACAGTAATCATCAAACTCCTTGCTGCAATATTCACCTCCATTATCTGATCTAAGACACTTCAAAATTTTACCTGTCTCATTCTCAACTAAAGCTTTCCATTTCTTAAAAGTATAAAAAACATCAGATTTTTGTCTAATGCAATAAGCCCAAGTTTTTCTAGTTGCATCATCAATAAAAGTAACATAATAATTAGAGACACCAAGAGATGATACTTGCGCTGGTCCCCATACATCTGTATGCACAAGCTCTAACCTTTCATTCTTCTTTTCTTTTCCAACTCTGAGAAATCTGACTTTCTTTTGTTTTCCATAAACACAATGCTCACAGAAGTCCAAATCAATTTGTTTAAGATCTGGCAAAAAAATTCTTTTGTGAAGGATCTGCATACCCTTCTCACTCATGTGTCCCATCCTATGATGCCATAGTGCAGTATCCACTCATATAGAAGCTAAAAATATAGAAGAGTCAGTATTACCAGTGCATAAATACAATGTACCTACCTTCTCTCCTTTTGCTATCACCAATGATCCTTTGATGACCTTCCACGTCTTATCTGTAAATATGGATATACAACCTTCACTTGCTAACTGCCCTGTTGAAATTAAATTTTCCCTTAAATCTGGAACATGTCTTACCTCTTTCAACAACCATTGGTTTCCATTTCGTTGCTTTATTTTTACCTTTTCCATTCCAACAATTTTGCATGGTGCATCATCACCCAAATGAACCTGTCCAAAATCACCTTGAACATAATCTAGAAAATGTTTCCTATGGGGTGTGGCATGAAATGAAGCCCCTGAATCTACTACACAAGACTCAGAAATATTATCTATAGAAATAATCAAAGCATCTTGTAACACATCACCTGTTACATTTGCTTCATGATTTCTCTCCTGCTATCCATCTCTTTGTTTCTTTGGAGCTCTACAGTCTTTCTTCAGATGTCCTTTCTTCCCACAATTCTAGCACTCTATCTTTCCAAGTCTGGATTTGGATATGCCCTTCCTAGAATTTCTGCGGTTCCCTGAGCCCTTTCCTTTGTCCTTTTGTCTTCCTCTATTCTCCATGTTCAATGCATTACCTGATGTCTCACCTGTGCTTTTCCGTCGCATTTCCTCACTAAGGATAACACCAACAACATCATCAAATTTTAAAGTATTTGAACCAGAGACATAGTTACTTACAACCATGACCAAGTTGCTCCAGCTTTCTGGCAATGAGCACAAGATTAGAAGAGCCCCGACCTCATCATCAAAGTCCACTTTTATAGAAATTAGTTGATTAGTAACTGTATTAAATTCATTTAAATGATCTGCAACAGACCCACCTTCTGACATCTTCATATTAAATAATCTCTTCATTATAAATACCTTATTAGACACTGAGGTTTTTTCATACAATTTGGCCAATGCGTCCATCAAACCCTTCGTTGTCTTTTCTTTGGAAATATTGAAAGTCACCGACGCTGCCAGGTTTAGCCATATCGTTCCTAGAGCCTTTCTGTCAAGAATATCCCATTCTTCGTCCATCATGGTCGTCGACTTCTTTGCTACTCCACCCAATGGTAGGAATAGATCCTTCTGATATAAATAATCTTCCATTTTCATCTTCCATAACTGGTAGTTTTGGCCGTTAAATTTCTCGGCCCTAAACTTTCCATCTTCCGACATTGCTCCCACTCGAGCCAAGAAACCTCTTTTCCTGCGAGTTACCTTTCACTCAGATACCAGTTGTTAGAAAAATAGGACGGTGGAGAAATAAAATAAAACAAATGAGGAAACAAAACACAAAAGATACACAATACAAGAGAGACACGGATTTACGTGGTTCGCCCAGTGTGAGCTATGTCCACCAGAGAAATTGCCAGGTCCTTCCTTTATTATTATCCAACAAATGAAGGGATACAACCTACAACAAAATCCGTTGTAACTTCCTCTTCTTTCTCTCACAGTCTCCTCTCTCAAAATACAATATTCACCATCAACCATAGCCGCAATACATTTCCCTCATAAAAGAGGGTTTCCTTCTAGGGAAAAAAACCCTAACATAATCTCTACCGTTAGATCTGTGACCTTATAATGAATGGTCCAGATTTACAATGAAATTAAAATATACATTTACAAGGCAATTTTTCCTTCGGGGGCTTCACCCCCGAACCCCCGTTGGGGACCCGCTTGCCCCCAGACCCCCTAGCCTGGGGGATAGCCCCCCCGGACCCCGCAGAGGGGGTACCCCCCGTCTGCACTCCCTTGCGTGGAAGAGTGTACATACTTCTGGGGTGTAAATACTTCTTGGGGTATAAACACGGCTGAAAGTAAAAGACCTCTAAATCAAGAAGATAATCAGGCTCCACAACCAACAGACCAGTGTTCCTGAAAGACCGAAGTACATTTAAGATCGAGCATTACATTCTCTAGAAAAGATAAAGTGGTTCTCAAATATATATTTCCACAGATGAGAAGATAAGCCAACATTTTGGTAAATCCTCTATTCAAGATGAAAGAGTTTGTGTACTTAAGATGGAGCTCGTGGAGAGGACTTCCTTATTGAAAAAGGAAGAGATGACTCCCAGGTTGGGAGGGAGCACTGATGTGTTATTGATTTATGGAAAATCATTTTTAGTTAGAAAAATGGTCGAGGATGAGCAGTTCATTTCCAGTTCGAAAAAGTGGTTTGAGATTTTTTACGGACAGGCATTTTCTAGTTCGACAAATGGTCGAGATCGAACGGTCATTTTCGTAATGAAAATGGTTCGATGGATTGTTGATGTACCATAGAAAACTATTTCCCATTGTGTTTAACATGGGGAATGGTCTAGGACAGTCTCTCTTCTTGATGGTTAATCAAGAAGACTGGTCCGCCTCGCTGAACAGTCATTCTTTCGAGGATCACAGTTGTGAGAAGATTCGAAGAATGATCCATTTTGGAGGTTGGTGCAGGATAACCATTTCCTTTGGAAATGGTCCAGACAGTCATTCCTTAGGGTAGATTCATTCTCTCTAGGTTTCACTTTGTTTAGTGTTGCAGGAATGGTCCAGGTTTAGCAATTAGGGACAAACATTCCTTAGGGAAGACTCATTCTCTCCAGGTTGCACTTTGTTTAGTGCTGGAGGAATGGCCCAGGATGGGGAATGATCCAGGCTCATAAATCAAGACAATTATTCTTCCTTGCTTGAGAAGAATAGTCAAGATAGCTCATCATTGATGTTTGACTTTTTGAGGGCATATGCTCTTCCAGATCTCATAGATGTGAGTGGAAGAATGGCCCAGATGATCCAGTTTATATCATAACAATGTTTTCTGTGCAAGTTGATATTAGATGATTGTTATGGAGACTATATGTCTTTGGAAAATAGATGTATGCCACTGTCGTGGATGTGTTCCACTGATTATGATTATATGTCATTGATCAAGTATCTATGTGCTACTTGGTGTGGTAGTGTACCATTGGATAGTAGTTGTGTACTACTATGGATAGACACAATTTTGTTCTATTGAATGAGTTTTTTCCTTGAAGACTATCAGTAGTGTTGGAAAATGTTTAATCAACTAGATGGATGATCAATGGATCAAGATTTCCCAGACGAAAAATGGTCCATGAGATTTATTCTTCTAGGACATATGTCCAGATTAGAAGAATGGTTCTTGTGTCACTCTATGGAGTGAGTGACTTATCCAGCATCATGTCTGATTACTCATATGGAGTATGGTTTCGAGAGATGATGCAACTGAAGACACTGATAGAGATGATGGTGCTCATGATCTAGTCATGAGATAGTCTATACGACCATGTTGATGCTATCGGGTGAATGGAATATTTGTTCTCAAGGCCATTACCTTCAATACCTCCCTAGCTAGGAGGGAGTGTTGATATTATGGTAGTTGCAGGAGGTATTTACCTCCACGTGTAAACTTGACAAGAATAGAATATTTCGGAAAGAAAGAAGAAACCCTAATGAGTTGGCTAATAACTCTAAAAGACAAGTCGACTCAAGAGGATAACTTGTATTAGGTTATTAGCCTCCAAGAGAAGAAGTTAGCTAGAAGAAATATTATATAATAAAGAATTAGTACCCAGAATGAGAAGTCAGCCCTGGCAGTCCGCCAGATTTAGTATAAATATAGGAGGCCAGTCTTCATTCTATCCAGAGTTCTCAGAACTGCAGAGCACACTAGTGTGCACTGTATTTGGGCATTTTTTTGCGCAAGTCTGGAGGAGAGTTGTCATTGTAGCTGCTGCAACTAGTAGATTTCGTTTTGTCTTGTACTATCTCTTGGTTATGGTTTGGACTATCTGATCAACTCTTATTTGGTACGCTATCCTTGGAGAAAGGTGCACTACCCTTTGTTTGGATATCTAGCCTAGGGTTTTCTTCCGAAATGAATCTATGTCAATGTTAAGGTGCTCGGAGGGTGGTTTCGGCCTATGGTTGGGTGATAATAGTGATATTGTTTATGGTAAAACAAGCACAATCCATCAAATTCTAACAGAATCATGTGTGCAAGTTGAAAAAGGATCTGTACGGATTAAAGAAAGCTCCTAGAGGTTGGTATGGAAGGATTGACAGTTTTCTGACGAGCTTGAACTTTACCAAGAGTAAAGATGATTCTAACCTTTACTTCAAGGTTATGAATGATGAACATGTTATATTGTTGTTGTATGTGGATGAATTATTCTTAACTGGAGAAGAAAATCTCATCAATGAATGTAAGAAGAAGCTTACTACAAAATTTGAGATGAAAGACCTTGGCCTAATGCACTATTTCTTAGGTCTTGAGGTCTGGTAGATCCTAGAGAGGATATTCCTTAACCAAGGGAAATATGCAGTTGAAATACTAAAGATATTTGATATGTTGGAGTGGAAAGTCCATGAATACACCCATGGAAACAAAGTTGAAGCTCTTGGTTGATACATCATCATAATTGATTGATTCTACATTGTACAGACAGATCATTGGATCATTGATGTATCTGACGAACACCAAGCAAGATATATGTTTTGTTGTGAACACCTTGAGTCAGTTTCTGGTAGAGCCCAGATGTGTTCACCTGGTTGCTGCAAAACATGTGGTGAGGTACCTTAAGGGTACATTAGATTGTGCTCTTAGTTATGATGGAGATCATGACTTCAGACTGAGTCTCTATACTGATTCAGATTGGGCTAGAAGTGTCTATGACAGGAAGATCACTTTAGGATGTTGTTTCAGTCTGGGTTCATCCATGATCTCATGGCAGAGTAGGAAGTAATAAATCATTTCTCTCAGCACAGAAGAAGCATAATACATTGTTGCATGTTCTACCATTTGTGAAGCCACATGGCTTTAGAAGTTGTTGACAGGTCTATTCGATCTAGAGATGGAAGCAACCATGATCCTATGTGATAAATAGAGATGCATAAAGATGACAAATAACCCTGTGTTTGATGAAAAGTAAAAACACATAGATATCTTATATCATTACATCTTTGATATGGTGCAGAGGGGAGCCATAAAGATCTAGTATGTTATCATGGATGAACAAGTTGTTGATAGCCTCTATCTCATGTAAAGTTTGAGCATTTTCGAGATAAGATTGGTGTATTCCGTAAGGACCTCCCTAAAAAGGGGGAGTAATGTTGTGTTTCCAGCCTAGTTCTGTGATGCCAACCTCATGTTGATGATGTGCCAACCTCGTGTTGTGATGATGATGTGCCAGCCTCGTGCTGTGATGATGTGTGCCAGCCTCGTGATGTGATGATGCGTGCCAGCCTTGTGCTATGATGATGTGTGATATCCTCATGTTGTGATGATGTGTTGCCAACCTCGTGATGTGATGATGTGTTTCCAACCTCGTGTTGTGATGCCAACTTCGTGTTGATGATTTTGTGTTGTCAATCTCGTACTGTGATGCCAGATTCATGTTGATGATATTGTTTGGCCAACTTTGTGCTGTGATGCTAGATTTGTGTTGAAGACTTTCAACCTAAGTGTCGATGTTGATGATGCTCCAACCTTTGTGCTGTGTTGTTGATGATATTGATGATGAGAAAAACTTCTGATGATTTATAGATACACCAGTCAGTGTTCTAGATGTTGTTGATGATGTTTCCCTCTCTCTCTCGTGATGATGTTGTAGAATACTCTTCTTGTTAAGGGGGAGTGTTGAAATATTGTAACTGCAAAGAGTATTATATTTATTATTGATGTATTATTCATTAGATCAATCCCCTTTTGTGGATTGATCATGTCAGGCATTGTAAATGACCAAATCCCTTTTTGTGGATTGGTCAAACCCTAATTGTAATATGCAAAATGAGAAGTTGGCCCCCAGAATAAAGTAAAGTGGTTCTAACCACCCAGAAAGAGAAGTCGGACCTGCCAGTGAAAAGACACTTCCTTTCAACACTTGCCAGATTGTATAAATAAAGGAGGCCAACACTTCATTTACACACTCACTCATTTGATCATCCAGAGCGCAAGTTTGGAGTTGTAGTTGGAGAAGAAGTAAGGTATAGAGGCGCATTACTTGGTTGAGGACTTTCTATAGTGTTTTTTTTATTCTCTTGGCATTGTATTGGATATCTATATTAAGGAAGTTTTTGCTAGGTTTTCTCCCCCATGAGGGTTTCCCAGGTTAAATGATGTGTCTCTTGTGATTGTGTTTCTCTCAGGGATCCTATCTATGCTATGCTTATCTAGTAAATTGAAAAGAAACCTAATAATATCTTAAACTCTAACACAGTGTATTGCAAGAAGAGGTGGAATTGTAAGGAGAGTGTTATTGCTTAATGATGAATGACCATTGTTCATATATACCCATGTTGGAACTAAATATATGAAGCTTTCCCATGGAAATAGACAATTTTGACAAAAAATATTTTCTATATGTGTTTGAGAAGCTATTACAGGTACATGAGTGTGGACCTATGATCTAGATTATTTTGAGAACGAAATGAAGGAGGAAATATAATAAGGAAATACACAGAGATGTAACAAAAATACAAGAATATAACATAGATATAGAAAATATATAATAATAAACACATAGATACAATAATACACAATTTCTATTAATGAGTGAACTGTACATAAGTGTAAAATACAGAGTGAATGAACTCTCTAGAATGGTGGAAACTTATCTCTAAGAAAATATGTGATGGCTATGCTCGTTAGAAGAAGATGATGATTACAATGAAGCTCTAAAGGCCTTTTTAACATAATGAAAATTCAAAACCATGACCCCAAAACATGAAAGGCCAAAAGGTTTGCAAGCCCCCACGGGGGTAGTTGATACGTCAACTTCCAAAGGACGTAACTTTTGCATATAATCTTCGTTTGGTGCATTCGATGCCTCATCAAAAAGGTCTATCCGAGAAGTGAAACTTTCATAAGGGCTTAGGGAGTGTCGTTGAGAACTCCTAGCCCCCCAAAAGTCTAAAATATCATCGTTTCGGGCCTCAAAACGACCCTAGTAGTTTGGGACTCGAAAAACTGTAAAAAAAAATGGCAAAATGGAAAATTGTTCTTTGAGCTCTATTGAATAGGTGGGTGGCCATCGATATCCATCTGGATTAACCTCATTTTGTTTGAACATACAAACTTCAATGGTCCTTTCTTCAAAAATTTGTATACTACAATGGTGATTCATAGGTGGGAATGATTTCTAGAAGATGTGATTATTTTCATAGTGTTGTTGTGTTATGGCAACCACCTTTTCTGCCTTGGTCATAAGTGGTGAGAAGAGAGCTAGAGGGATGTGCATCATGGGTGTGGGGTGAACATTGGAGAACCTAGTAGCATTAGAGCCTTGTTGGGTATTCCTAGGAGGGTATACATAGATGGATTTGGAAAATGAGAAGGGTCGTAGAGTGGAGGCACAAAACAAGAAGAGATTCGGGTTAGGTAAGGTAAGCATTAAAGGAGAGAGATTGAAAATTTAAAGGATGATCTCTTAGTCAAGGGGTGTACCCAAGTGGGTGGTTGTTTGTCGTTGGGTACACCAATGAGGTAGAACATAGAGAGTTTGGGTAGTGCAAGAAGGTGGTGAAGGGGTGGCATGACACATTATTACCAAAGGGTTCGTGGAGGTATAGAATTGAGGAGAGGATTTGACAGGTAGGGCATGTTGGTTATGAGTGGGGAATTGTTACTTAATCATCTAATCATCTGTAGAGGAATGGTAAGAGGTCTTGTAATGGTGGCACTACTGATTAGTTGGGAAAGGTGTTGGAGATGGAGGAGGAGCATAATAAGATTAAGGGGTTGTAGGAGACAATTTTTGTTCTACAATTATAGAAATTATAATAGATTTATTGAGTGTAGGACTCTCATTTATGGCAACTTCATGTTGAAAAATAGCTAATAACCCAAAAATGAATTTAAGGATGAGTACATTTTCTATAGTGGTGATGTGGAACTAAATTCAAAGTTTGGTGAAAATATCAATAGAATGTTGAAAAGTTTCACCTAAAGTTTGACATAGTTGCCACCATTGGCACATAAAATTGTGGGGTAAAAACACATTCGAAAGGCATAGTAAAAGGCATCCCATATTTTAATGCACTCAAAAGTGGAACTAGTAAAGTGTAGTGCCTCAAGTTAAGAGTGGGATTTCCACCATGTTAAGGCCATGTCATCAAAATGGTGTTTTGCGAGGCGTAGACATTGAGCTTTAGTGATGTCCATATAAAGTTTTACAATAGTTGGGACTTGTCATATCCAAATTTTTCTATATTTTTTCGATAAAAGAAGAGAGTCAAATGGATTTAAACATCTTCCCAAATTATCAACCAAGTTTTCAAAGACTAAGAACATGGCTAACTCTATTAACATTAGATCCCCCTAAACCTATATATTTCAAGTTTTCAAAGACTAAGAACGCGGTTAACTCTCTTAACATTAAATTACCCTAAACCTATATATTTATAGTTGCATCAATGTATAATATTTCAAGTTTTCAAATACTAAGAACGTGGCTAACTCTCTTAACAATAGATTACCCTAAACCTATATAATTGTAGTTACATCAATGTATAAGGGTTCTTGTGGCCAATTATCCTCCATAGGATAGACCCTTGTGTTTTCAAACAATCAGTGTACTTCTACGACATTTTGTTGACGCTCTCTTATAAGACTGTCACTTGGATGAATTGTTATCATATAGTTGTTAATATTTTATATATGTTGTTTAATCTAAATAACATGGTGTAAATAATTAATATTTTATTTTTAATACCTATATATCTTATTTATTTAATAAGATTGTAACATGATGTTCATAATCTATAATTTGTTGTTATTATAAATAAACCATGAAATCCTCTCGTCCAATCAAGGGCCAGTCGATCTTCACCTTAGCAGCGGCACATCCACTTGGACTCCCTAGGCAGCGACATCCATTCTTCCCCAATCCATCCTTGAAACAAAATATTTTTTTTAATAGACGATTTTTTTTTTTCAAATTTAAGTAAAATGAATTTATTTTATAAAAAAAAAAATCAAGTCTAAGTAAAATGAATTTATTTTATAAAAAATTTAAGATAGTAATTTTTTTTAAAAACGTCAACCAATTATTCAAAAAAAAAATTGGTGTATGACCCCCTTGTTTGTGGGACAAGGGATCCCTCTCCGTCCAACGATTTGACTGGTAAAGTCTACGAAGGTATACATACCTTACCTCCCACTGGATTTGAACCTGTGACCTCTTAAGAGGAAACACGTGTTCTTAACCATTAAGCCCACTCATAAAAAAAAAAGAATCAAATCTAAGTAAAATAAATTTATTTTATAAAAAAATTTAAGATAGTAATTTTTTTAAAAAACGTCAACCACTCATTCAAAAAAAATTTAAATTAAATCCCTACCAATTAATAATTAAATTATCATAAACTTCTATTATTCTCCCTAGTAATTAAATCACCACCCTCCGGTGCAGGAATTGACTTGATTGACAGCCTTAAGCCTACTATAAGTCACTCTCACGGGCACCCAACCTTCACCTCAAAGCCCTTCAGTCTTAGAGCTGCCCGGTACTTACTTCTGGGAAATAAAATCATGTATAATATTTTTTAAAAACAATTTGTGCTCTGCAAACAAAGAGAGCTTTAATATAGAGATAAGAATGGGTTTAAAAAAATATTCAAAATTAAAACTGTTAAATATTGCACACAAAAGTGGAAAAGCCGCTATTTCCAGACTGAACTGGCCTGGCCTGGCCAATCAAAATTATCAATTCATTTCAGTTGCAATTCCAAATTATTAGAATCGGAGAACCACTTGTTATCAAATGTTTGTCCACCAAGTACACACAATTTTTAATGCAGACCAACTTATTTTACATTTCTGCCCACGAAAGA
>ML783184.1:54047-121412 GCA_009831015.1 Picea engelmannii
AAAAAAAAAAAAAAGGTAAAAAACGGTGCAATATTAAAGCAAAAAAAAAAGTTAAATCTGGAAAACGTTTATTACTGTTTGAAAAAAAAGCTTTATTACCCATGAGTGGAGCAAAAAGGTTACTTAGCTGTAGCGGAAATATTAAGGTGCAATACTAAAGCAAAAAAGAAGTTAAATTGGGAAAAAGTTTATTACCCTTTGAAAAAAAGCTTTATTACCCGTGAGTGGAGCAAAAAGCTAGAAAGTTCTATTACCATTGCAGCTTCATATTTAAGCTGGGGTATATTTATTGGAGATGAACATAATTCATCATTTTTTAATCTAAAATTTTAATTTGATGGTTAATAATTGAAAATGTTGAAATATTCTTAGTCATCCTCTCAAATCAATGAATGTGATTTACTCTTCATAACTTCTTTGTATTTTTGAATGCATCAGTTAACCTGTTTACTTTTTAACATTTACCTAATCAGATTAAGAAATTACTGTAGCACCATATGATTTCCACGTTTAACTGATTAACCTTTGGAATTACCACATTTATGATTAACTTTTGGATTTCCTCAGCTCTATGTGAGTTTCAGCTGTCCGTGCGTTTCAATTCACAGAATGTTGTCCATCCAGATAACTTTCAACATTCACCAACAACAACACTAACCACTTTGCCACTGTACTAGTTAATACATAAATTGAGTTTGATTGCAGATTGTTCTTGTCAGGATTCGTTTTTTTTTTTTTTATCAAAGGGATTGGAGTAGTCTTTCTGGTTTTCTTGATTGGTGATATTTCGTTTAGTTTCTAGGTATGTATTTTTCGGAATGGGTTTGATTTGTTGTGGTGTGTTCTCTCTTGATTTTCCAATTTTGGTTATGTAATTTTTTTTATTGGTTTGGTTTCGTTTACCGTGTAATGTTATCTTCATAACATATTAGGTAATATTATAGTTTCTTTTTTCGTTCATTAAATTTATAACGATTAACATTGAAGTTTTAACCAGCAAAATTGTGTTGATGATGAACATATATGTTGTGTAAGAGGAATTGGGAGATGATGCGGGAGCTATTGGAATTTTTGAGTTTACATTCGGGTAATTCCAGGTTTGAATTGAAAAAAATTGATTCAAGGAAATTCGGGTAATTCCGATTACGATAACACTTTAGGTTTTTGGGAAATAAAATTAATTAAAGTGGTGACTTACGATAGTTCAGAAAGGATGAGATTGTCTTTGGACGCATTTTTAGGTTGTTTTAAAGTTTTAAATTCTTTAATAGGATTATCGCTCCGGTGGAGCAAAAAAAAACTTTATATTGTTTAATAGGATTATGGATTTTTTTGAAAAGTTTTATTATAGTTCTAGTGGAGCAGAATTAAACGAAAATCCAGAAATCTCTATTACCTTTGGAGCGTCATGTTTAACATTATAGCTTGAGTTGGAACTATATGTTTTAATATTTTTCAGAGTGATGAGTTATTGTATGTTTGAGCTGTTGTGCTTTGCGGTTCGCTAGTGTTTTTTTCAAAGGGATTGGAGTATTCCCTGTTTGAGTTGTTGTTTTCTCTGGTTTGTTTTGTTGGTGACTTTTTTGGTAGGAGTAGGGACAACATTAAGTGAAATATTATAATTTGTTATTTTTCAATGATTAAATTTATAACTAGTTATATTGCACTTGTAACAAGTAATGTTTTGATAGCTATAGTGTAGTTGTAACAAGTAATGTGCTGATGATGCATAGGTATGTTAGGACAGAAAGAATGGTAGATGATGCATAGGTGCTTTTGGTTTGCAGGAGCAGCTGGATTGCATCTAATTAAAAAAAAGATGATTTAGGGAAATGCAAATAATTTTGGACTATCATAACCCATTAAGTTTTGGGAAAATAAAATAAGTTAAAGTGGTATTTATGATAGTTGATATATGATGAGATTGTTAGAAGTACTGTTCAGTTGTTTTAAAAATTTTAGTAGGATTTGAAGTTGGTGAAAATAATTAGTCTATTGTTTTGTTTTTGTGAAGATTTAGTTATATTAATTAAATTTTTAATATATATGATAAAATTATTTGGTATAGTAAGTATTTTTTATGGTGTTTATTGCAGATTTATGTGAGGCAAATAGTCATTTTCATATTATGTTTGAGGTAGTTTTTTTTAGAGCATGTTCTCATTTATCTCAGCATTCACCTGAACATGTATAGGTAGATAGAATATTATTTTCTGGTTTATTTCCTTTTTCATTCTGCCTGAAAAACTTTATCATTCTTCTTGCTTGTTCTTTTCAGTGTTACTATTTTTAGATATAGTTCTATATATGATGGTATTCTTTTTTATTTTCCTTTCAGATTCCCAGTACACAATTTTCTAAGTTTTCAGTATCTATCTAGTAGATATTTATTGTTTTTTTCTCTATCATTGCATTATTAATTATAAATGTGTATTAAATAAAGAATTATTATCCTTACATATTCTTAAAAGTAATGTTAATAATTTTTAAATATGATGTTTATATTTTATTTCCCCATATTATAATAAGTGGTATTATTTCTCAATACTATTTGAAATTACTGAATTTTATTTTATTTTTAGGATTTTTTTTTAAATTTGGTAATATTAATTGACTTTTTGATACATGGTAATGTAATATGATGTATTATTTGATTAATGTAATATGATGTATTATTTAAAGAAAATGCAAAATATTGTGGCTGAAATTTATGTAAAAATGGAAGATATGGGGATTACAGTAAGCTTAATAGTATTATTCTTACATAGCAAGAGATGTGCTATCAAAACCATAGCAAGAGTTGTGCTATCAAAACCACAAACCACAAGGGAACATAAAAAGTTTGGAAAACATAGAGTTGTGCTATCAAAACCACATTGGAACATAAAAAGTTTGAAAAAGTACAAGGGAACATAAAAAGGGGACATGTTAACTGTACACAAGGCATTCGCCACAGATAGGGAAAGTCATGAAATAAAGACTCGTTTTAAGACAGAAAATGTGAAGTCATGAAATGAAGACTCGTTTTAAGACAGAAAATGTGAAGTCGGTAAGTCAGGGACTGGTAGTTTCTTTATCAAAGCGAAAATCTGTTTATCGTATCTGCAGCGACAGGATCCTCGAAGTAGAAAAGTTCGTTATTCCTTCGACGCGGTGACAATAAACACGATTTTATCTTATCTTGTTATATTTGAATCGGTTGTTAGTCAAAACATTTCACTTATCATTTTATTATTTGTATAATATTTCTTAAATTTTATAAATTTTATTATATGAATTTTTTATATTTTTAGAAAATAAAATATATTTTTAATTTAAAAAAAATTGAAATAAAAAACTATATATTTTTAATTTTTAAAGAGTGAATATACTGATTGGATTTTCTCGTTATTATTTTGATAATTAAGTTTTAATATTTTAAATCACATATTAATTGTGCTATTTTAATTGATAATTAATATATAAGAATAAGATAAATAATTTGGAAGGTGTTTTTTAAGATTGTGGTAGCATGAAGAATTATAATTTTTTTTTAAAAATTATCAAATATATTTAAAAAATTTAAAAGTATTTCTTTATTTTAACTAGTGTAAAGAAGAAAATCAGCATTTTAAAAATAAGAATAAATTTTTACTAGCTCTATAGTGAAGTATGATATTGGACAATTCTTAAAATGTTATGGGTTGAAAGCATGTGTGATCTTTGTGAAACTAAAAGGGTTGAAAATGAAAAGCATTCTCTTAGAGTATTTTTAAATCACAATTTCAAATATTTGCTACACAACATCCTTCCTAACCTGTTAACCCATAAAAAGTGTAGATAGCTTCCCTTATCTTTCTAAACAATATTTTTTTTAAAGAAATCCATGTAATTCCTTACCTTACCTAAAGTCATATTTGTGACATTAAGATGGTTAAAGACTAAAAACATTTTTTCTTAAAGTATCTTTAAATCACAATTTCAAAATATTGGTTAGAACACAAACCTTCCTAACCTTTTTTTTTTTTTTTTAAACACCGAAAAAGAAAAACAAAAACAAAAAAAACATTCTTGACTCTTTACTTTTCTTAAACATTGATAAACCAAATTTGATCACAAGACCATTGTCGCTATCAATCTTAATTACACTTATAATAAAAAAATTGCACTCATAATAAGAAGTATTAAAAACTCTCCATACGAATAAGTTTTTATAGATATAGTAGAGGATATGAAATTCCCATAACACAACATTTAAGATATAGTAAAGGATATGAAATGCCCATAATACAATATTTAAGTGTTTTTTTTGGGTTAGATTAGAGAGGTATTGGTTAGATTAGTTATTTAGAAATAGCCACCACGTGTTGGTGACTCCATACCAGGTAGCTAAATTAGCGAATTTATACACATTTAGATTAATATCGACATAAGCATAGATCGAGGGCTTGGATTCTTTCTTCTAGACACTTCTCCTCACTCTAGTCAAGGTTATTTATTACATCTTATCTTTAACAACCACTTTGATTGACTTATCTCTTACTTACTCACATAGGTCATCGAGTCTGGTTTACTTGCTCAACAGGTCATCATGCCACATGCATTAGTTATGTATTATAACACTCCCCCTTAATGAATACATGTTTAATCTTTATCTAATGAGGTATTTATGAGAGTCATGTCATGATATTTTGTCATCTTTATATGGTTGGGCTTCCTTCGTATTTTGTGGCTTCATATGGTTGGGATTCCTTGGTATTTTGTGGCTT
Organism: Picea engelmannii; assembly: GCA_009831015.1. Classification (NCBI taxonomy): domain Eukaryota; kingdom Viridiplantae; phylum Streptophyta; class Pinopsida; order Pinales; family Pinaceae; genus Picea; species Picea engelmannii. Next base: position 58,796 of record ML783184.1, read on the forward strand.
ACTCCTAACCATAACAATTCTCAAGTTGTTTCAGATGATGCCTAACAATCACAACAAGTGATTTCTAGCTAACCACAAAATTTTCTTACAAGTGGTTATGACTAACCAAGAACCTCACACATAGATGGTTTCAATTGACCACGAACCTTGTACACAAGTGGTTTCAACTAACCACAAACCTTGCACATATATGGTTTCCACTAACCGCAAACCATTATGATGGGGAAATTGATTTATAATCCACACTCTCTTGGGATTTCTCTGCTATGAGCTTCATCGCCAAAATTTATGCTTCTTCTTTTGTACCTGCATAAAACTGATCACTGCTCAAACTATCTACTTCTTCCTTTATACCTACAAAATAATGATCATTGATGTACATATAAAAATAAATTCATCTATGGAGATACATGGGTGTCATATGTTCTATACTCACTAGTTATCTAAGAATCATGCACCGCATACAACACTTATGCATCATTTCAATCATGCACATCGTACAACACTTATGAAATCATGCACCTCGTACAACCAATCATGCACCTTGTACAACACTTATGCATCATTTCAACATTTTATTTCAGGTACAACAAACATTCTACATGCTTTACTAAATTCCCTACAAATGACAAGCTCAATACATAAACCCATTTATATTTCATCACCAAGCATACCTCTTCATCAGATGTTTTCTTCAAGAAATGATTTCTCAGTGGCCTCAAAGATGAAATTTTCACCGAATTCTTAATGTCTCACCCTCAAAATTGGTTGGAAGCTACTCAACGAGCCAAGGAATCCCAACAGATTGTCTCCTCCCAGAACCACAAACCCTCTTTTATTTCTCACATTCAAACTACCAATCCTACCACTCCTATCATGATCCATAAACTAACTTGGGAAGAAATGGTTGAATGCCAAATCAAGGGTCTTTTCTATAATTGTGATGATTTTATTTTTTTTCGGGGGACAAGTCTAAAGAACATAAAATTTTTATGGCAATTTAGGAGGATTGTTTTGATGAAGATATTGAGGTTTCACATGAGGAAGAACTACCACAATAATTTGTTCTTACCTCAACCTCTTACACTCCCAAAGTCGAACCACCAATTTCTCTTAATCCTGTCACTGGATTTTCTACTCCCCAAACCCTCAAATTCATTGGTTACATTAAGAACATGAAATTCATCATCTTAGTTGACAGTGGAAACACTCAAAATTTCATTCATCATCGCCTTTCCCAAGAAATCAATTGTTATATCCATGTTGTCAACAATTTTCAAATCATGAGTGATAATGGTGGTTAGATGAAATGTGGGGGGTGTTGCAAAAATGTACACCTACAAATTGGTCAGTATAAATTGAAATCTCAGATGTTTTCTATTAACATGGGTGGTTGTGACATTGTTCTTGGTGCTAAATGGCTACACACTCTAGGTCCCATAACCATAGATTTTAAGGATTTGACTATGCAATTCCAACTGAAAGGACAAGAGTATAAATTCCAAGGCATTACTACATGCTCTCTCGATATCATCATCTCTCACTACATGGAAATGTTATTAAAAAAATGTCATGCTGGAATAATTTCCCAACTCCATTCCATTAAGGCAGTTGAGACTCCCTCTGTGCACCCCAACCTTCAATCTATCCTTTCCCAACATCACATTGTTTTTCAAACTCTCTAGGGTCTTCTCCCCTCATGCGTCAACCATGAACATTACATCCCTTTAATTTTGGGGATTATTCTTCCCAATGTGCACCCTTATCGCCATCCATTTTCTCAAAAAGATGAAATTGAGAAAATTGTCCAAGAATTTCTAGAAGTCGATGTTATCCATGTACCATCCCCTATTCTTGCCCTGTCATCATGGTCCTCAAGAAGGAAGGAACTTGGTGCATGTGTATTAATTCTCATGGCCTCAACAAACTTACCATCAAGGATAAATTTTCCATTCATGTCATAGATGACCTTTTGGATGAACTCAATGGGGCTCAATACTTTTCCAAACTTGACCTCCATTCTGGCTACCACCAGATACGTATGAAAGAGGAAGAAATTCTCAAGGCTGTATTTCTCACTCATAAGGGTCACTATGAGTTCTTGGTCATTCCCTTTGGTCTCTATAATTCCCCCTAAAATTTTCAAAGTATCATGAATCATATCTTTTGTCCTTTACTCTGTGACTTTGTGTTAGTCTTCTTTGATGATTTTCCCATCTATACTAAAACTTGGCAAGCCCATCTCACCCATGTGGATCAAGTTCTCAATCTCCTCTCCAAGAACAAATGTTTTCTTAAATAATCTAAATGTTCTTTTGGCGTCTCGTAAGTTGAGTACCTAGGTCATATTGTTGGCAAGGATAGTGTATGGATGGATCCTAAGAAAATTGAAGCTATGCAAAATTGGCGTCGCCCTAAAAATATTAAAAGTTTATATGGTTGTGTGGGTTTAACAGGATATTATCACATGTTTATCCAAAATTATGGAAAAATGGTGGCTCCTCTAACAACTCTCCTTAAAAATAATGCCTTCAGTTGTATTCGAGTTGCCAACCAGTCCTTCCAAGCCTTGAATGAAGCTATGTGCACTACTCCTATACTGGCCCTACTTGACTTCACGAAGACCTTTTTTCTAGAATATGATGCATTAGGGAGATGAATCAGGGAGGTCCTTATGCAATATGGATTACCTTTGGCTTTCACTAGAAAACAATTATCAGAGCCACATTTGGGCCAATTGGTAAATGAAAAGGAAACATTGGTTATTTTGCATCTAATGCATCTCTGGAGCCCTTATCTATTGGGACGTTGCTTCCAAATTAAAATGGATCATCAAAACCTCGAGTACTTCCTAGAACAACAGATTTCATCCCTAGAGAAACAAAAATGGTTGACCAAGCTGTTTAGATATGATTATGCGATCATTCACATGAAGGGAAAAGAAAATGTGGTGTCTAATGTTCTTTTAAGAAAATATGAAGAAGAAGGGTCCCTATGTTCCCTCTCATTAGTTTTCATTGACTGGCTTCAGGATTTTTGTTAGGAATGGTTAGAAGACCCCAAAATTTCTAGCCTAATCTAGTAACTACAACAAGATCTCGAATATTTTCTCAGATACTCTTGGTATTGTAACATACCCCATATTTACTACTAAAATTTATTTTTCTTTTGTTGAATAGTTTTAAGCTTAGAAGAAATAAGGATATATTCTTCGTTGACTCTTCCTTAATGTAGATATGCTCTAAAAGGTAAGCTACATAAATTTTCTTTTGACACTTATCATTGTCCTTTTAGTTCCATTAAGACTCTTACCACCTGTTAACTTGGCCATGAGGAAAATAAGAGTTTCCTTTCAATATTATAAGATGGAATTCAATTCTTACACCCTTTTCTTTTAAAGAAATGACATTCACATGGTACTAACAATTTAATATATTTTCTTGTAAATAATTGTGGAGTTTCCCTTACTCTTTCACAGAGTTTCTCTACTCTATATACATACATATATTGTTTCTTGTCATAATTCTTATCATCAAGGAGCACTCAAGTTAAATCCTTTTTCCTATACAATTGAATCGCTAAGGTAAGACATTAAATCCATCAAACCTTTGTCAATGGACTTGGGTCATGAACCTTAATCGAAAACCATTAGTCATTGGAGGAACATAACCCCATAACTATCAACCCATGACGTTGATGTGAAAGATGTATCGTTAGGGGTCTTAATATACACTTACTCTTTGTTCAGAGAGTCATAGGTACTGGCAATGTGGACCAACCATATTCTTCCACTTTCCACCATTCACATGGCCAAAGTACGAACACCCACAATATTACAGGGGGGTACAGGGTGATGGGCTTGAGATCACCCTTCTCCTTGAGAACAAAACCAACGTTTCCTTATCACCCTATCTTCATTGTATTCCCTTCACTTAATTTCTCTATTCTTCCCATTGGCGATTTCCAGTTCCTAGAGCGACTGGTAATACTACCTACATATCACGATAAATCCAAATTGTTTAAGGAAAAGGAAAATTCCATGTAAACACTTGTAGTCTGTAACTTTACACCCTCTCATATTTTCTTATTCTCTTGAATTCATTATATGCAATAGAAGGTATGTCTATTAAGATAGCTCATTTTATCTTTTTGGTATTACTCCATTAGACTTAAGAGTATTTATTATGGGAGTTTCCCTTAAGTTTGTATATGTATTGATTATCTACAGTTCGAAATAAGTTTTAATGGCTTCACTGGGTATTACAGCTACCTTATTTACAAAATTTGGTTGATTTAGAGGATTCAAAATAAAATTGATTTGTTTGAAGAGGGTCTGTCAACTATGTATTTACTCATAGTGTAGAGAGGGATTTTGTTTTGTGTTAATTTTAGTTTTAAATATGAACATCAGTCTCCAATCATCTCATATTACTGTAACATCACTTATTTACAGGTCTCTACGCCTCTTCCTTTCAAACCTTGAGATTGAGTTTATGCTCATAGTACTAAATTACATGAATGACAAGTCAACTCGAGAATCTCTTTCTTCCATTGTGTTTCATGCTTTCCGTTCTGATTTTATTTTTTTATATAACCATATATTGGGTATTCTGTATTCAGGGAACAAGAACACTAGAGAAATATAGAGGGATTTTGAGGTTAAACATTATTAAAGAAAAATTTGTTTATAATGAACATTTATGTATCATCCATGCTTCTTCACTTAACTTATTTTACAACACAAGTCTGTTCTATTCAATGGTTGGGAATAAAAATGTCCTCAAGGATGGAATGCAGAATTAATGATGGGTCTTTCTATTGAATTGGTGTGAGGGAACCCATCATTTGGTGTTAAATCCCCCTTTTGTTTCTCACCTCAAGTATTCTATGGAGAAAAATAAACGTCGACCATAGTTTTGTACTCGACCAAAAACTAGAGATAATTTTTTATTTTCCTATTTTCATTCGTAAGATTTTTTTTATTTTTTAAGTCTCTATTTCCTCATTAGAAAAAATCCTCTAAAATATTCTTTATTTATTTTGTAGGTGTGATATTTCCATTGTAGTTGAGCAAGGAGATATTTTCACTTCGAAAGGTATTCATGTTTCAGCTTGGGAATCCCTTTTCTTAGCTCATAATTCTGAGCCTTTGCAATTTGATTATGTAGAGAAAATTCATTCCTGGACTAGATTTCAACATCAACACTCTAATAAAATTCCTATGTATAAGAGTCCTAACATGGGTTATATCTATTTGTTTACTGTAATTTTTAACTCATAAAACTGGAACATAATACAATATTTCTATGTTCTATGATAGTTGTTGCCTATCTACGACAAGTCGAAATAGTATGCATATTCTTTTTGTGATAATTTTTCCCTTTAATACATGAATTCATACTTTGTTCTTATGAGGGAGACATTCAATGAAAAAGAAAGATAATTTGTACTATAGGTAGAGAATAATTTACATTATGTTGTATGTAAATTCCTTCATATCATTCTAGTATAATTTCAATACAAAAATGGAGACATGAATCTGTAACGATTTCGTACAAGACAAATCCATTTATAATTTTTTTAATCTCATGGGAATATGTAGATTACAACCAATATATAAAATTTACAATGCTTTTACGGGTTTTCTATCCTTCTTATCTAGATATTCCATGGCTATAACATTTAGTAATCACACCATTTTGATATGATAATTTCAAAAACCTAATAAATTCATAAGATTATACAAAATGAGTTTAGATCTCTCTTATTATAATTTTCTAGTTATAAAATCCACAATTCATTGCTACATGAAATTTTAAAGAGATTCGTTTAACTCGGATATAATGCATACATCTATATAAAACTAATTTTGTAGCATGCATTTGCTTATGTATCTACATGCAATTTTTTAGCTACGAGTGAACCAATATGTATACCCAACATATACATTAAAATATCTCTAGTTTTGTAGTTGTATACTAATCAATAAATCGTTCATAACATTGAATCATATCTTTATATATATCAGAACTTCATCCTTGCATGCAAATATATAATCTACATAAAGATATTTGGTTAAATATATTTCCTCAAATTTTGTAGCTACATGCTATTGCAATAGTACTACAAGAATGCAGAGTAAATAAAGATACATATATGTAAACCTTGATGCTGGGAAAACAAATGGAACAACCACGTTCCACCCAACTGTAGATCCATAAAATCCACAATTACTTGTCTTGATCACCCCCTATCTTAACCATGACTCGATAAGGGAAAACTGAGCATCACTCCTTAGCCATTGTCTCTCTAAACAGTTCAAAAAATCATTTTCCTAACACCATAGGTGCTCATAACAACAAACAATTATGTTCCCCAACATCCTAAGCATTGTCATGGCTCCCAAATATGTTGTACATATAATTTTTCCATTTCCTTGGACTTTCCATTCCTTTCCCTACTTGGGAAATTCAAATCTTTACCAATCCCTGATTTTTACGGGCTTTCAGTGACATAACTCAACTTCTGACACCTATAAAAATAATCTCTAAGTTAACTTAAACATGTTCCACACTCATGGAGTCATAGTCAACTATTTGTACCCTGGTTGTTCCATCTATTTTCCATCATTTAATTTATTAAAATATTTGTCTCATATATTTTTCCATCAAAAGAGGATAGTTGGCAAGTCAAACTTTTGTCCAACAATCATAAAAATAATAATTACATACTTACACAAATTAAAATTTGAATTTCCATAAATGGAAATTTATTTTTAGAACAACAACTTTAAAATAAATTGTTTTGAATATTTGAGGATGTCACATCCTCTTCCCCTTAAGTATAACACTATCCTCAGTGTCCAAACAATCTCTTGGAAAAGAGTTGGATAAGTTTTCAGTATTTCTTCTTCCAAATCCCAAGTAGCCTCATCAGGACTAAAGTGTTTCCATTGCACTTTTACCTAGGTCATGGCTCTGTTCCAAAGTATTGTTTCTTTATTGTCCGAAATGCATAGAGGTTCTACTTGGAACTCACCTTCTAGTTCCACCTGCACCATGTTTCATTGAATGATGTGAGTAGTATCATGAACATATCTTTTTAATAATGAAACATGAAAAAAATTATGAACTTTAAATTTGCAGGGAGTTCTAGCTGGTATGCCACTGGTCCGATTCGAGTTAAGACTTCGAATGGACCACAAAATCTTGGCCCCAACTTGGAACAACTTCCTAGTTTCAGGGAGATCCTCCTTGTTTTAACTTTGAGATATACATGCTCTCCAAATTTGAATTCATGGTGTCTCCTTTTCAGATCTGCATAGCGTTTATGTCGATCTTGTGCCTCTTTCAAATTATTTTGTACCCTTTTGACCATATTTTCCATTTCTTGGAGCATTTCTGGTCCAACCATAATCCTAGCAACCAGATTATCCCAACTAATCGAGGTTGTACATTTCCTTACATATAAAACTTTGAAGGGACTCATCTTAGTTGATTCTTGATACCCATTATTGTATGCGAATTCAACTAAGTGTAGATACTCTTCCCACTTAGTTGTTTTTCTTCTTACATACATTCGTAACATATCTTCGATAATTTGATTCGTATGTTTTGGTTTCCCATTCATCTATGGATGGTGACTTGTGTTGAAATTCATATTAGTACCCAAACCTGCAAACAATTCCTTCAAAAAATTGGATGTAAATTTAACGTCTCTATCTGAAATCACCATCTTAGGAGTCCCATGTAGTCGAAATATTTCTTTCATAAAAAATTCAGCGATATTAATCACTTTGTAGGTAGATTTCATAGGTAAAAAATGTGCATACTTACTTAGCATATCAATCACTACCATAATTGAATTGTTTTGTCTTTGAGTCTTAGGCAAACCTGCAATGAAGTCCATTGAAATAATTTCCCATTTTCATTCTGGTATAGGCAGAGGTTGTAAAAGACCTGTCGGATGTTGATGCTCAGGATTTACCTATTGACATTATAAACATACAAGTATTTCATTGTTTCATATTTCATATTGGGCCAGTAAAACTATTGTCTTAGTTGTTATCATTTTTTGGTATCTTGGATGACTAGAATATGGATTTTTGTGCAACTCATTAAGAATCATCATCTTAAATTCAATATCATTAGGTACATATAACATATTTTTGAACACTAACAATCCATTTTTATCTATACTAAGATCTGTACTGTGTATATTTCCCTCATTTTTCTGCAATTGATTTGTTGTTTTGATGTATTTTACATCATTTCTACTTGCAGATTTAATCCTTTCCTCAATATCATTTTCTGCTTTGCTGATAATTACTTCATATAACTCAGTAGTTCTCCGACTTAGTGCATCTGAAATTTTATTTTCTCTTCCTTTGATGTGCCGTACTTCAAAATCAAACTCTCTTAGAAACGCAAACCACCTCTCCTATCTTGCATTGAGATCATGTTGACTGAACAAGTGTTTTACACCATTGTTATCTGTTAGTAATAGAAATTTCCTTTCCATTAAATAATGCCGCCACATTTTCAATGCATGAATTACAACTACTAAATCTATATTGTGTTTTACATAGTTTCTTTCATGTTCCTTTAATTTGTGTGATTCATAACAAATGACATGTCCATGTGGATTAATACTCCTCCTAATCCTTCTTTACTTGCATCCACACAAACTGTAAATTTATATGGGTCTGTGACTTTAAGTATTGGTGTTGTAGTTAATAGTCCTTTCAATTTATCAAAATTCTCTTGACATTTTTTAGACCAATTAAATTTTGTCCCCTTTTTTGCAGTGATGTAATAGGATAGGCGATTTTGGAAAACCCTTCAATAAACCTTCGGTAATAACCGATAATCCCCATGAATAATATTATGTATGCCACATATTTAGGAATAGGCCATTCCATAATGTCTCTAATATTTTTTGGGTCTAATGCAATACCATCTTCTGATATTACATGTCCTAAATATTGTACCTTCCTTTGGTAAAAATTGCATTTATCGAACTTATAATATAGTTTCTATTATCTTAGAGTCTGTAGCACTATTTTCAAATGATGTTCATGTTCTTCTTCTGTTTTTTAATATATTAGTATATCATCAATAAATATCAGTACAAATTTATCCAAATACTTGTTGAATATAATGCTCATCAAGCACACAAAAGTTCTTGGAGTATCAGTAAGTCCAAATAGAATCACTACAAATTCATAACGTCCATAATGTTTTCTAAATTATTTTTTTTACGTCTTTGTCCTTTATCTTGTTCTGATGATAACCAGATCTCAAGTCTAGCTTAGAGAATATTGTTTCTCCTCCAACCTGGTTAAGGAGATCGTTGATACTAGGTAAAGGGTATCTTTTTTTAATTGTCATTTTATTCAATTGACGATAATCAATACATAATATTAATGTTCCATCTTTATTTTTAACATATAAAACTGGTGCTCCCCATGGTGAAACACTTGGTCTGATGTATTCTTTATCTAAGAGTTCCTGTAATTGAGTTTTCAATTTTTTTTATCTCAGGAATACTCATTCTATAATGTGCCTTTGATATTGGGGTAGATCCAGGTAGTAGATCAGTAGAGAAACACTTTTCTCTCCTTGGAGGTAGTTCTCGTATATTTTCTAAGAATACATTCTTAAATCCCTGAAGAACTGCAAATTCTTCCAAACTTGGTTTTCTTTCTCTTTCCAAAATATTAGTTACTTTAATATCATACACTTTGCAACCCTTACTAATACATTTCTTGAGTTGTATTCCTGATATTTGTCTAATAGAAATTGGTTTTCTAATTCCTTGCATTGATCTTGTTGTATTATTTTCATCCTTGTACACAAATGACTTTTCATAATAGTTTAGTATCACTTTATGCCTTTCTAACCAGTCCATTCCAATAATTATGTCATACGACCCTAAATGTAACATGTTCATATTTAACTTTGTATTATGTCCACTTGTAGTTATCTCACAATAAGAAACAAATTATGTTACCTTTCTTTTTGTTCCTATTGTTAATTGTACTAACCACGATTTAACATGTCTTACCTTGTTTAGTTTGTTCGAATCTAATAAATTTGGGGTAATATAGCTTAATCTAGCTCGTACGTCAATTGGTATACATACATTGATGTTGTGAATTTTACCTTCAACTTCCACAATAGTGGATTGATGATCTGCTTGTCTTCCATCCAAAGTTGCACTGATTTTATGGATGTTTCTGCCAATATGTCCAACTGTTAAATCTTCTTGTAGATTGTGGACTGAAGTTTTAATTTATGGGTTAAGGCATGGAGAGTTTCTCCACAAATGGGTTTCTCCACACTCCCAACATTTCAACGGTTCTCTCAGAGTGTCCACTATCTTCTTGAATCCCAAATTAAATGGTTTTTTCCCCCCTTGAGAATGTTGTGTGCTAGAGGAATAATTATTCCTTTGGAATCCTTTAGTGATTTTATGGTAAGGGGTTGGTTTTAAATCTTTCTTCCGTTGATTCAATTTATCCTGCTTCTTATCTTTTCATGCCTTAGGATTTTCAGATCTTTGTTTATATTGTTCATAACACATTTTGGCCTTTCTAAATACCTCATTCAAAGATTTAGAATTATCAAATTCAATTTTGTCTTTATAAGACTGTGGTAGACAACTCAATAACCTTTGAATATTTACTTTATCTTCTTTGATATAAGGCACAAATCTCAACAGATCTAGAAATTTATTAATTAGATCATCCATATACATTTTTCCTAGTCGCAATTCATAAAATTATTTAGTTTTCTTACAGAATAACTTTCTGATAGGTATTGTTACTTGAAATTATTTTTGAATTCTAACCATTCCATATTTTTTCTTTCAATCCTTTATCTAGCTTCAGGTCTTTCCAGCAGATACTATTCTTCCCTTTTAAATTATAAATGGCCATTCTAACCTTCATATTACTAGAATAATTATAAATCTGAAAGTATTTCTTTATGTCTAGAAAATAGGCTTCATCTTCTTCACCATTATTTGATTCTCCATCAAAACTGAGGGATTTATCTTTTTGAATTCACCTTCCAAGTGATCCAATTGTTTTCTCTTCTTTCCTATAGATTCTTTGTTTTTTGTCATGCGTGTGTCCTTAAAAGAGTTGTTTTCTCTTTATGTTTCATGACTAGAATTCTTTGAGGACTTTTTACTGACCGTGTCTTCCATCTCATTATTCCTTAGACTCTTCTTTGTTTCTATACTACGTAAAAACATTTCATAAATTTCCTATTGGTCTTCCTGAGCTTTCTTTAACTTTTCATTATCAGCTTTAAACACCTAAAATTGCGCAATAAGATTCCTCATCATTTCAAACACTTAGGTGGTTGAACTTCTTTCACTGTGATGTTCTAGGTTTCTAGGAATCTCTTGATTGTTGTTCCTCTCAAGTCTATCTCCTTCTCCATTATGCACAGACATTTTTACCAAAGACAATTTGGACACAGTTTGTTTGTAACAGTAAATATTATTTGTTATTTTTTTCCCTTAACAAAAATAACTTTTTGGTGTTTCTCTTAGGCATAAGTGCTGCAACCAAGAAATATGATACCACATGTGATATACCCCATATTTACTACTAAAAGAAAATATTTCGTAGAATAGTTGTAAGCTTAGAAGAAATAAGGATATATTCTTCACCAACTCTTCCTTAATTTAAATATGCTCTAAAATGTAAGATACATAATTAATTTTTTTTTGACACTTATCATTGTCCTTTTAGTTCCATTAATACTATTACCACTTGTTAACTTGTCCATGAGGACAATTGGATTTCCATTTCAAGATTATAAGATGGAATTCAACTCTTACACACTTTTCTTTTAAAGAAAGGACATTCACATGGTACTAACTATTTAATATATTTTCTTGTCAATCATCGTGTAGTTTCCCTTACTCTTTCACAGAGTTTCTCTACTCTATATAAATACATATATTGTTTCTTGTCAAAATTGCTATCACCAAGGATCTCTCAAGATACATCATTTTTCCTATACAATTGAGTCTCTAAGGTAAGACATTAAATCCATTTAACCTTTTTCAATGGACTTGGGTCATGAACCTTTATCGAAAACCATTCATGCAAGGGTATCACAATTAAAAGCTTAAAGGGGGTTAATACTAAAAGGAGGCACATAGCCCCATAACTAGCAACCCATGTTGTTGATGTGAGAGATGTATGGTTAGGGGTCTTAATATACACTTACTCTTTGCTAAAACAGTTAGAGGTACTAGCAACGTGGACCAACCATATTCATCCACTTCCCACCATTCACATGGACAAAGTACGAACCCACACAATATTGCAGGGGGGTACAAGGTGATGGGCTCAAGATAATCCTTCCCCTTGAGAACAGAACCAACGGTGCCTTCTCACCCTATCTTCGTTGTATTCACTTCAGTTATTTTCTCTATTCTTCCCACTGGAAATTTCCAATTCCCAGAGTGACTGGCAATACTACCTACAAATCACGATAACTCTGCATTGTTTAAGGAAAAGGAAAATTCTAGGTAAACACTTACTTGTAGTTTGTAACTTTAAACTTGCTCATATTGTCTTCTTCTCCAGAATTCATTTTGTAAAATAGAAGGTATGTCTATTAATATAGCTCATTTTTTTGTTTCTGGAATTACTCCATTAGACTTAAGAGTATTTATTATGGTAGTTTTCCCTTAATTCTGTATATGTCTTGACTATCTACGGTTTGAAATAAGTTGTGTTGGCTTCACTGGGTATTACATCTACCCTGTTTACAAAATGTGCCTGATTCAAAGGATTCAAAGTAAGATTTATTTGTTTGAAGAGGGTCCGTCAACTATCTATTTACTCATATTGTAGAGAGGGATTATGTTGTGTTAGTTTTAGTTTTAAATATGAACATGAGTCTCTAATCATCTCATATTACTGTAACATCATTTATTTAAAGGTCTCTATGCCTCTTCCTTTAAAACATCGATGATTGAGTTTATGCTCAGAGTACTAAACTACTTGAATGGTCATTCAATTCGATAATCTCTTCCTTCCATTATGTTTCAAGCTTTCCCTTCCGATTTTATTCTTATATATAACTATATATTAGGTATGTCGTATTCGGGGAATAAGAACACTAGAGAAAGATAGATGGATTTTGAGGTTAAACGTTATTAAAGAAAACTGTGTTTATAATAAACATTTATGTATCATTGATGTAATATCCACAAATATTAAATATTAAATTCTAAGTGAACTTGGAAATAAATTTCCATTTTTGGAAAATTCAGATTTGGAAATTATTTGCAATTTATGGCAAATATGAATTTGGGATTTTTATTGTTGTAATTAATTATTTGATGATTGTTGGGCAAATATTTGACTTTCCCAACTAACCTCTTTTATTTTGACACATGTGCAAGACAAACTTTTAATAATTTAAATGTTGGAAGACAAATGGAACAACCAGCTTAAAAATAGTTGACCATGACTCCATGGGTGGGGAACATGTTTGAGTTACCTTAAGGATAATTTTTACAAGTGGAAAATGTGGAATTTGACCACTAGCAACCCCTAAAAATCATGGATTTCTAAAGTTGCAAATTTCCCAAGGAGAAAAGGAATGAGCTGGGCACAAGGATGCATATTTAACAACATATGCTGGAGGCAGGACATTTATTAGTATGTTGGGGGAAAATAACCTATTTGTTGTTATGAGCACTGTGAGTGTGAGGCAAAGGAGTTTTTGATCTCTAGATGACGACTATAGATAAGGAGGATCATTCAGTTGTCCCTTATGGACTCATGGTTAGGCTAGGGGGTGAACAGAGCAAGTGAACTTGGTTGTTCTATTCTATGGTTGGGTGGAACATGGTTGTTTGAGTTGTATTCTAGCATCAGGTTTCAGATATGTATCGTGTCTTGCATTCCTTTTCAATGTTATGTTATGATTATTATTTTTTAGGAATATGATGGCTTATTAGATTTAAATGATTCTGCATGTTTTGTTTATTTGAAATGTGATGGTGGTATATATATAATTAAATGTGTGTGTGTGTGTGTGTGTTCTCATACATACAGAAATAGCAGAACTATTGTATGTTCCTATTGGCAATTAAATATGGTTATACACATATAATTAACTATATATGTGTGTGTGTGTGTGTTCTCATGCATAAATAAATGGTAGAACCTATTGTTATGTTCCTATTGACCATTGGATTATATATATATGGAATTACTAGTCAAATCTGTACAACACCACAAAGAATAGATAGAAATAATAACAGTTGGAATACATTCTTTACTACCACATAAACATAGTGATGAACTCAAAGTATCCTGCAAAAGAAACCATTGTAATCAATTCAATCATTGTGCAATATTACAGTTGGAGTACCATAGACTAAAGACTCCACAACCCCTTGTTTTTTAAACAGAGTTCTAAGAAGTATACATAGAATCTGTATGTAACCGAAGTAATGCACACATAGATTATAACTCGAATACCTTTCAAGCAAGATGTTTCCTTCATTTGATTTCCTCGATTTGCACAACCTGTAAAGGAAGAAAAATGAGGTTTTAGTAAACTATGATAGCATTTTAATTCTATAGAACTTAAACAATAAGAACAAGTCAAGGTCAATACTTTGCTTGAGTCTGGTGAAAAACTAGAATGTCACTTGTTCTAGTGCGAAAATCTGTCCACGATCCAGGAGGAGGAGGAGTGGACCCAAAACCGACTGATGGGTACCCTCACAAAATAGAAAAGGGCCCCATCATTAATTTCATGTTTTCGTGCATAGAATTTTCACTTATAAAATAGAGAGAGACGACAATATATAACTAGCATCAAATTAGACTATGCATAGATTAATCAAACAGGAAGCACACATTTATATTTCTCTGAAACCTATGTATATTCACATTTAAATCTTTAAATCTAAAGAGGCGCATAAGATGCGTCTTGTGTGTGTTCACATGTTCATAAGAGGCACATAATATGTGACATGTGCATTGTTCACAATGAATCACTAAAATTAAATAACATTACAGTAAGAACCAAATCCCTCCCAGTAGAGAAATCGTTTTATAACCAGAGGGTACAAGCAAGTATCATTTCAAACGATTAAAATCTTGTTTATATTGCTATATATTTATATAGAGCGTAAATTAGGAATTTCCCCATAGAGGGTTAATACTTCTAATTATATACACATAACGTAAACTACAAATTCCCACAGAGGGTTAACACTGTTATTTATATACACAGAAGGTAAATACAAAACTTCCCACAGAGAGTTAGTATTTCTATATAATTATACATAGTACAAATTACGAAAATGTCCTATGGAGTTTTGACAAGAGACAAGTCGAGATATTAGAAAATATCATAGCAAGTCTCAAGATTATTAGGACAAGTTCCAGAGCATATGATTAGTAGGGTTATAATGGGGAAATGAGATAGACTAGGGTTTAACCTTTAAAATGTTTTCTGGCCATGAAAGAACTGTAACGAGTATAGGATAGAAGAACAATAACCAACCGAGGGTATAACACACTAACCCTCCATTTTTGAAACCTTAAACATAGTGGAACCCTAGGTGGAAAACCCATACAGAGGTGCAACGATAATGCAATGTAAATAATCAAACAAAGAGAGAACAACAAGGATTCTGTTCATAGAACCTCTCTTTTATTTTCTACATTGCATCAAAAAAGAGAATTCATTCACGGTATACAAAGAACATAAGCAACATATTATTTTACTTACCATGCACATAGAAGAACCAGATGTGCATTGCCTCCTTCCATCATTCACCAGGGTTGAGCTTTCCAAGTCGTCAGCCATATATAAAGCAGGGGAAATGTTAGTATACAATGTAGAGGCTGATTTTGCATACATCGCAGATGCAAGTTTTGTGTTACAAGAACGAAAGGGGAAACTATGAAGAATAACTTACTACCTCGAGGGCCTCTCTAAAGGAGTAAACACGGTTGGTACACACCCTTACCTTTTCCATGTGAATTCAAGGGAGGTGGCAAGTCCACGTTGGGCAGTAATGCCTAAGTGTCAAGTTTGGAGGGTACAAGATAGGTCTCCCGATTAATGGACGAGGCGAGGATTAAATGCCTACAGGACCCGACTTGTTAGCCACCATTAAAATGGTTTCGAACCCATTTATTGTGTAGTTATGTTACTAGTCGAGTAGGGTTGCTAACCATGTTATGGCATATGTTTGTTTCACTATACTAAATTCATATGTCATTATGGTATCCATACAATAGACTATATGTAAACGATATATGTATTGTTATGGATAGTGTTAGGATTATGGAATCCATATAATAGTCTATGTGTTAAATGATGTTTATATTGTTACAGATAGTGGTAGTGTTAGAGTATCCATATGATATTTTATGTGATATATATATATATATTGATAGGGATAGTGTTAGTGTTATGGTATCCATATGATAGCCTATACGATAAACGATATATATCATTATGGTTAGTATTATTGTGGAAGATAATCTATATTTTTTTTTTTTAAGTAAAAGTGGAACCTTTGTATTAAGCTTATCAAAAAAGGAATACAACTGTCAGGCTTGGTCCAGCTGTCCTGCCAACAAAGGAAACCAGGGCAGCTGGCCTATCTTCAGTAATAGCAAAATTAGATGTATAATTACGCCACCCTGCCCGTGGGAAACCAGGGGTTTTGTTCGCTGTGAATAAGAAGTCTAAACTGTAACTATCCCGGGGAGCCATAGCTCGAGTACATAACAACATTAAAAACATGAGAAATCAAAAGAGACCAGAACCTAGTTTGCCTGAGTGTCGTCCTTGCCTGGAAAAGTGAAGGGTTGCGTGCAAGTGGGACACTGACACTGTGGAGAATCTTCAGAGTATGCAGCATAG
Source organism: Picea engelmannii (assembly GCA_009831015.1). Lineage (NCBI taxonomy): Eukaryota > Viridiplantae > Streptophyta > Pinopsida > Pinales > Pinaceae > Picea > Picea engelmannii. The sequence continues at coordinate 75,727 of ML783184.1, forward strand.
AGCATGTCCAAACGTTGACTGATGCTCGCCATTCTGAAGGCCTGATCCTCCGCCATGCTACGCAGGTCAAATATCAATTGAAGGTGGTCGTGGTGCTGCAATGACGGTGGGGGTGGCAAAATTCTTTCTGGGTTCACTTCTTCATCGTTCAGCGCCTGCTCTCTTGTCGCGCAGTACGAAGGCGACCCCTGGTTGTGCTCCATAGTGCCGAGGTCTGGTAGCTCCTCCTCCATAACGTAGAACGCATAGAACTCACTAGGAGTGGTGTCCTGCGGTAGAGGAATATATGGAGGGGAAATAGTTGTCGTGGGGGCGAAAGGTATCATGGTCAGGACCTCCTCCTCCGGCATAGTTCCAGGCGTGAAGGATGTAGAGGTGGCTCCTCCTCTGCGATTTTTCTTAACTGCTTTGAGGGCCCGAACAAACCGCTGATGGCGCTGTCGCCGGGACTCTGGTGCACACCAGTCGGAGCCTCGATGTGGCCGACCCCGGATGCGAGGCATGATGAATAGGAGAGTCGAACTATCGGCTCGATGATTCTAAATTAGCTAAAGCACAGTCGAGAGCAGTGTGGGTGGTCTGTTGCCCCGACGGTAACAATGAACAATGCCCAGGACGACAATCAACATTAACGTTAAGTGTTGAATGCACTGGCCTTCCGTGCCCCATCCACGCGTGAATGGCTCCATCAGGATTTAGTGTTCTACGGAGGCTGAGGCTCGGCATAACTGCTCGCAGCCGAGAGGGAGGGCGCTATAAATGGCGTGCCCTGTTGGCTCCACCACGTGCCTTGGCTGCATTTCCATGTGTCCTAGCTGACAGCGTGACACCCCATCCGGGGGAAGATAATCTATATGAAAAGCTATAGTTATATTATATATTGTATATCATAGCTAGGAGAGTTATGTAGAAGTGGATAATATATTATTAATGGTATTCTAGTTCGCAATGTGATATGGATAGCATGTTTTGACATAGACATGGTGGTTATTCTAAGGGTCATGATAGTCCTTGTTGTAATTTTTTTCAATAAAAAATATGTGTATGATTCTAATCCAATAACGATGATAATCCTACTATGGGTAAAATCATGAATATGGGTAACACTTTCATGACAATCGGGTCTCCAAAATTCCTAGCGGCAATTTTTTGGCCGAAAAAATGTTGCTAGGAATTTTTTCGCTCGAAACCTTTTTCGGCCAAAAATTTTCATGTCAAATTTAACGACGCCCTCGAAATTCATGTACAATGTTTTTCGGATGAATTGTTTTCCTGTGGTAATCATATTTCGACCGAAAGTCTTTTCGGCCAAAATGTTTATTTTTAATGGATTTCGTTAAAAACTAGGTTTCGACCAAAAGAATATTTCGACCAAAGACCTAAACATGAGACTATTTGCAGGAAACTGCAAATTCTCTCCATCTTTCTTTATCTTTGGGGGTAGAGGACTCCTACAAATACTCAGAATCTAGTTTCAGAATTGATACCAACATTTTAAAAATTGAATGTGATTTCAATAGGTATAATTTGTTTTCATTTTCATTGTTTTTATCTAATTTTATTTAATTTTATAAAAAATCACTGCATAGTATTTTTAGGTGAGATTATGATTCGGTGAAATGAAAAATCCATATCTCTAAAAATACACAGTGGAAAATTCTGGAAAATTTATATTTATAATCCTTAAACGGTTCTCTTCAAAAGGGGTATTTTTAGACTTTACTTTTAAGTAAAAATTAAGATAGATGCATGGTGGAGGAAAACATGTGTTTAAAATATGTAACTTTTTCATATTGCTCAACTTCAAAAAATTCTAGAAATTATAATATTCATTTGTTAGATTCAAAAATATAGTCATCACAAAATAGAGTCTCTGTAGATTGTTGCAATATATTTCATTTGTCAAAAAAAAAAAGTTTAATAATGGATACATTGTTGTGGGAAAAAATAACTCATTATCTTTCCCTTCATTTTTAAGGAACATACCGTCAAACAATTTCCAAATTGACATATCAAATATCAATAAAAAAAAATGAAAAATAGTCAGTAGAAAGCTAACAAAATTCTTCATGAGTTTTGTTTTTACAGTAAAGAAAAATTCTAAATAAAAAAAATAATTTTGTTTACCAGAATTTGAAGAACCTGCTAAAATTAAAAAAAAATTGTCATAAAACAAACAAAAGTGTTACCCATCTTCATGATTTTACCCCTGATGCATACAATAAAGGAATAAATATATGTTTAAGGGATTATCTCTATGTCACAATCAATGTTGGAGAGTCAAGGAATTTTAATGTCCCCTAACAAAAGTTTTATTTTTTTTATTTGGGAAATTTGGGGTACATTACATATGGTATAAGAGTTGAAGGTTACGACACTTAGACCTCAGGGAAAGGAAAAAAATATTTTAATTATTTTATTTATGTTGAAGAAAAACTAACAAATATGTTTACTGTTACAAAAATAAAAATTGTTGGTCTCTTGTGATAATGTCAACACAGAATGAAGAAGAAATCAGGCTTGAAGAGAATCCAAATCAAGGACTTCTTAAAGAACCAGGGCATAACAGCGAAGGAAGTTCATCCACCCAGGTTTTGGAAACAATGACGAAACTCATCGTGGAATTACAAGTGTTTAAATCAGATAATGAAAAGATGAAAAAGGCACAAGAAGATCAATTACAGATAAATGAAATGTTGCTAGGCAATATAGTAACAAAGAAGATACCGAAGGACAATGACAAAGAGGAAGAACTCATCAAAAGGTCCTCTAAAAACTTTGTTCATGAAACAGAAAATGAGAACAACTCTTTTGAAGAGACACACATGGCAAGAAACAAAACAACTATAGGAAGAAAAAGAAAACAAGTAGTTCACCTGGAAGGTGAATTCAAGAAAATAAAACCGTCCACCTTTGATGGAGAATCTAAGACGAGTGAAGAGGTTGAAGCATGGATACTAGATATAAATAAATACTTCCAAATTTACAATTACTATAGTAATATGAAATTCAAAATGGCCATTTACAACTTGAAGGGAAAAGCAAGTTTTTGGTGGCAAGACCTGAAACTGGCTTAGGGATTGAAAGAGAAACAAATGGAATGGTCAGGTTTTAAGAAATATTTCAAGAAGAAATATTTGTCAGAAAGATATTACAAAAGAAAAACTAAGGAATTCTACAAGATGAGACTCAGACAAATGACCATGGACGATATGATAAATAAATTTCTAGAACTATTGAGATTTATACCATACATCAAGGAAGACAAAGTAAAGATACAATGATTCTTAAGCGGTCTACCACAGTCGTTCAAATACATAATTGAATTTGAAAATCCAAAGACTTGAAATGAAGTTTTTAGAAAGTCTTGGATGTGCTATGATCAGTACAAATAGAGGTCTGAAATTCCCAAGGCATGGAAGGAAAAGAAACATGATAGAATGAATCAACGAAAGAAAGGCTTCCAACCAACCCCTTTCCAGAATATGGAAAAAAGTTTCCGAAAGAAGGATTATCATTCCAACACCCAAAGTGCGCAAGGGGGAGGTATACAAGTTAACCTAGGAGTCATGAAAGTTGGGAACAACCCCAAAGAACCATTGAAGTGTTTGGAGTGTGGAGAGCCTCACTTCAGGATAAATTGTCCATGCTTAATTTCCACAACAAGAACTACAGTCCATAACCTGGAAGAAGCTTCAATAGTAGGAGATATAGGCAGAAGGGTGCACATAATTAATGCAGTTGTGGATGGCATGCAAGTTGATCATCAATCCACTATAGTGGAGGTTGAAGGTAAAATTAATGATAACCACATTTCCATATTAATTGACCCATGAGCTAGTCTGAGTTATGTTACTCCTAGTTTAGTTGAATTAAACAAGCTCAATAAAGTAAAACATGCTAAGTCTTGGTTAGTATAGTTAGCAATAGGGACCAAGAGAAAGGTAACAGATTTTATTCCTGAATGTGAACACAGCATAGATAGTCAAAGTATAAAGTTAGATTTGAACATTTTACCTTTGGGATATTACGATATAATCATTGGAATGGACTGGTTAGAGAAACATAAAGTAATATTAAACTATTATGAAAAGTCACTTATTTCTAGAGATGAAAACAACACAGTTAGGATGATATAAGGGATAAGAAAATCAGTTTTAGTTAGGCAGATATCAACCATGCATTTTAAGAAATGTATGAACAAAGGTTTCCAAGTTTATGTTGTTCAGGTAACTAATCTATTACAGAAGGAAAACAAACCCAGTTTATAGGACTTTGCAGTCCTACATGAGTTTAGAGATGTATTTATGGACGAAATACCAGAAATACCTCTAAGAAGAGAGATATATTTCTCTATTGATCTACTACCCGGATCTACCCCGATATTTAAGGCACCTTATAGAATGAGTCTACTCGAATTAACGAAACTCTGCAAGAAATTTTAGTGCAAGAATATATCAGACCAAGTGTATCACCTTAGGGAGAACCGGTTCTTTTCGTTAAAAAGAAAGATGGGACCTTGAGACTATGCATTGACTATCAAAAACTAAATAAGATGACAATCAAGAATAAGTATCGCTTACCCAGAATTAACGACCTATTTGACCAAGTTGGAGGAGCAAGGATCTTTTCTAAGTTATATTTAAGGTCTGGTTATCACCAAGTCATAATAAAAGACAAAGATATAGATAAAACAACATTTAGAACACGTTATGGACACTATGAGTTTGTTGTAATTCTGTTTGGTCTTACTAATGCACCAACAACCTTTATGTGTTTGATTAATAATATATTTAGTCAATATCTAGATAAATTTGTGTTGGTGTTTATCGATGATATTTTAGTTTACTCAAAAATGGAAGAAGAACATGAAGAACATCTGAAAATAGTATTGAAAACCTTAAGAAAACACAAGTTGTATGAAAAGTTCGATAAGTGGGACTTATACCAAAGCAATATACAGTACCTAGGACATGTGATATCCAAAAAGGGTATTGCAGTTGATCCAAAAAATATAGAATCCATTATGGAATGGTTTATCCCTAAGGATGTAGTAGACATTAGATCATTGATGGGAATTACCGGTTATAACCGAAGATTTATAGAAGGATTTTCTAAGATTGCATATCCAATTACATCCTTACAGAAAAAGGGAATAAGATTTACTTGGTCACAAAAGTGTCAAGACAACTTTGATAAATTAAAAGGATTGTTAACTACAACACCAATCCTAAGGGTAGTGGATCCCAATAAATATTTCACAGTTTGAGTGGATGCAAGAAAAAAAGGCTTGGTAGGTGTCCTAACACAAGATGGACATGTCATCTATTACAAATCACGTAAACTGAAATAACATGAACAGAACTATGTTACACATGATTTGGAATTAGCAACCATAATTCATGCGCTAAAAATGTGGTGACATTATTTAATATGGAGAAGGTTTTTGTTACTAACCGACAATAGTGGTGTAAATTTTTTATTTAGTCAACCATATCTCAACATAAGGCAAGCGATATGGCTAGCCTTTTTAAGTGAATTTTATTTCGAAGTACGACACATTAAAGGAAAATAAAAAAAAGTTGTATATGATCTAAGTCAGAGGAATAATGAACTTTATGAGATAAGTGTTAGCAAAGAAGAAAACGACATCGAAAAAAGAATAAAATCTGCAAGTTGTAATGACGAAAAGTACAACAAAAGAACAACCAATTTACAAGAAAATGCAGAAAAACTTGAAAAAAAAAAATCTGAGTATAGATAAAAATGGACTACTAAGGTTCAAAAACCGGCTGTACATACCTAATTCTGTTGATTTAGAATCAACAATTCTTGACGAATTACACAAAAGGTCGTATTCTGGTCATCCAGGATACTAGAAAATGATAACAACCTTAAGAAAATTGTTTTATTGGCCTAACATGAAGAGTGAAATAGTTGAATGATTATCTAAGTGCTTAGATTGTCAAGAGGTAAAGGATGAACATCAACATCCAACCGGTCTACTACAACCTCTACCTATACCAGAATGGAAGTGGGACATTATCTCGTTGGACTTCATCACAGGTTTTCCTAAGACTCAAAAGAAAAATGACTCGATTATTGTAGTGATTGATAAACTTAGAAAATATGCACATTTTATACCTGTGAAATCTACTAATAAAACAATTAATATTGCTGAAATTTTTATGAAAGAAATATTTAGATTGAATGGAATTCCTAATATGGTGATCTCCAATAGAGATGCCAAATTTACGTCAAAGTTTTGGAAGGAATTATTTGCAGGATTGGATACTAACATGAATTTCATCACAAGCTACCATCCACAAATGGATGGGCAAACCGAACAAACGAATCAGGTTGTGGAAGACATGTTATGAATGTACTTGAGAAAGAAACCAACAAAATGGAAGGAGTACCTACACTTAGTTGAATTTGATTACAATAATGGCTATCAAACATCAGCCAAGATGAGTCCCTTCAAAGAATTATATGGAAGGAAATGCACAACACTGATTAGATGGGATAATCCAATTGAAAGGCTTATGATGGGACCAGAAATGCTCCAGGAAATGGAGAAAATGGTGAAAAGGGTACAACAGAATTTAAAGAAGGCCCAAGACCATTAAAAAATCTACGCATATTTAAAAATGAGACACCCAAAATTTCAAATTGGGGACCATGTATAATTGAAAGTCAAAGCAAAGAGAATCTCTGTAAAGATAGGAAATTGTTCAAATTTGGAACCTAGTTTTTGTGGCCCCTTCGAGATTTTAACTTGAATCAGACACGTGGCATATCAACAAGAACTTCCTGCAAAATTAAAAGTTCATAATGTTTTTCATGTTTCCTTATTAAAAAGTATATTCATGATCCTACTCATATCATTGATTGGAACATGGTGCAGATGGAACCAAATGGAGAGTTCCAAGAGGAACCTTTGTGCATTTTGGATAGGAAAGAAACAATACTACAGAACAAAGCCATTGCCCAGGTAAAAGTGCAGTGGAAACACTTTAGCCCTGAGGAGGCCACTTGAGAATTGGAGGAAGATTTGTAGAAATATTATCCAAACCTATTCTGAGAGAGGAATGAACACTAAGGACAATGTTGTAACTAAGGGGGAGAGGATGTAATATCCTCAAATATTATAATATGAAATGATTAAAGTAAGGGGGAGAGGATGAAATTATTTTCCATTTATGGAAAATCCAAATTTGGAATTTTTATTTTTCTAATTAATTATTTGATGGTTGTTGGGAAAATATTTGACTTTCCCAACTAGCCTCTTTTATTTTGACACATGTGGAAGGAAAACTTTTAATAAATTCTTTGTTGGAAGACAAATGGAACAACCAAGTTAAAAATAGTTGATCATGACTCCATGAGTGGGGAACAGGTTTGAGTTACCTCAAGGATGATTTTTACAAGTGGAAAATATGGAATTTGACCACTAGCATCTCCTAAAAATCACGGATTTTCAAAGATGCGAATTTCCCAAGGAGGGAAGGAAAGACCTAGGCACAAGGATGCATATTTAACAAAATATGGAGGAGGCAGGATGTTGCTTAGTATGTTGGGGGAAAATAAACTATTTGATGTTATGAGAACTATGAGTGTGAAGAAAATGAACTTTTGATCTGTGGATTGCGACTATAGCTAAGGAGGATCATTCAGTTTTCCCTTATGGACTCATGGTCAGGCTAGGGGGTGAACAGGGAAAGTGAACTTGGTTGTTTTGTTCTATGGTTGGGTGGAACATGGTTGTTCTAGTTGTATTCCAGCATCAGGTTTCAGATATGTATATTGGCTTTCATTCCTTGTTAATGTTATGTTATGATTATTATTTGTTAGGAATATGATGGCTTATTAGAGTTAAATGATATTGCATGTATTGTTTATTTGAAATGTGATGGTGGTATATATATATATATATATATATATATATATATATGCTCATACATACAGAAATATAAGAACTATTGTATGTTCCTATTGGGCCATTAAATATGGTTATACAGATATAATTAACTATATGTGTGTGTGTGTGTGTTCTCATGCATAAATAAATGGTAGAACCAATTTTTATGTTCCTATTGACCATTGGATTATATATATATGGAGTTACTAGTCAAATCTGTACAACACCACAGAGATTAGATAGAAATAATAACAGTTCGAATACATTCTTTAATACCACAAAAACATAGTGATGAACTCAAAGTATCTTGAAAAAGAAACCATTGTAATCAATTCAATCATTGTGCAATATTATAGTTGGAGTACCATAGACCAAATACTCCACAACCCCTTGTATTTTAAAAAAAGTTCTAAGAAGTATACATAGAATATGTATGTAACCGAAGTAATGCGTGCATAGATTAGAATTTGAATACCTTTTGAGCAAGATGTTTCCTTCATCTGATTTCCTCGATTTTCACAACCTGCAAAGGAAGTAAAACAAGGGTTTAGTAAACTATGCGTGCATAAAAGAACCAGATGTGCATTGCCTCCTTCCATCGTTCACCAGAGTGCTTCCCAAGTCTTTGACCATATACAAAGCAGGGGAAATGATAGTATACAACATAGAGGTCGATTTCGCATAGAGCACAGAGGAAAGTTTCGTGTTACAGGAATGAAAAGGGAAAATACAAAGAACAACTTACTACCTTGAGGGCCTTGCTAGAGGAGTAAACACGGTTGGTATGCACCCTTACCTTTTCTGTGTGAAGTCAAGGGAGGTGGCGAGCCCACATTGGGTAGTAGCGCCTAAGTGTCAAGTCTAGAGGGTACGAGGTAGGTCTCCCCATTAATGGACTAGGCCAAGCTTAAATGCCTAAAGGACCTGACATGTCAACCACCATTAAAATGGTTTCGAACGCCTTTATTGTTGAGTTATTTTACTAGTTGAGTAGGGTTACTAACAATGTTATGGAATATGTTCGTCGCACTATACTAAATCCATACGTTGTTATGGTATCCATACAATAGACTATATGTAAAAGATATATGTATTGTTATGGACAATTTTAGGATTATGTAATCCACATAATAGTCTATGTGTTAAAAGATATGTATATTGTTATGGATAGTGGTAGTGTTAGAGTATCCATATGATAGTTTATGTGGTAAACAATATATATATATATATATATATATATATATATATATTGATACGCATAGTTCTAGTGGTATGGTATCCATATGATATCCTATACAATAAACGATATATATCATTATGGTTAGTATTATTGTGGCAGATAGTACATATGACAGGCTATAATTATAGTCTATATTGTTTATCAGAGCTAGGAGAGTTATGTAGAAGTGTATAATATATGATTAATGATAGTCTATTTCGCAATGTGATATGGATAGCATGTATTTACATAGACATGGTGGTTATTCTAAGGGCCATGACAATCCTGGTCACAATTTGTTTTCAATAAAAATTAAGTGTATGATTCTAATCCAATAATGACGGTAATCCTGCTATGCATACAAGGAATAAATATATGTTTAATGGATTATCTCTGTGTCACAATCAATGTTGGAGAGTCAAGGAATTTTAGTGTCCCCTAACAAAATTTTTAATTTTTTGTTATTTGGGAAATTTGGGGTACATTACAATTCCTGTTTCTTCACTTAACTTATTTTATAATGTAAGTCTGTTCTATTCAATGGTTGGGAATAAAATTTTCCCAAAGGATGGAATGAGGAACTGATGATGGGTCTCTCTCTTGAATTGTTTTGAGGGAACCCATTAGTTGGTGTTAAATCCCCCTTCCATTTCATGTCTCAAGTCTTCTATGGAGAAAAATAAACGTCGACCATAGTTTCGTACTCGACCAAAAACCAGAGATAAATTTTTATTTTTCTACTTTCATCCCTGAATGTTTTTTTTTTTTTGTCGTTATTTCCTCATTAGCAACAATCTCCTAAAATATTCTTTATTTATCTTTTAGGTGGGATCTCGCCATTGTGGTTGAGCAAGGAAATATTTTCACTGCGAAAGGTAATCGGGTTTCACCTTGGGAATCCCTTTTCTTAAGTCATAATTCTGAGACTTTGGAATTTGATTATGTAGAGAAAATCCATTTATTATGTCGACGGCTCTCACAGCAGCCGTTCACTCCTCCAGGACCTTCTCTTTCTCACCGGCCCGAAGAGTCAAGGCTCTTCCAACTCCCTCGGGAGTCTTTTACCCACAATGCTCCTCTTGGTGATCTCCCCTTAAATAGTCGGGAAATCGGGTTTCGCGGACTCACGAACCTTGTGTGCACCTCCCGTGCAATATGAAACTCCGAATCCCGATCCCCGATATCAACAGTTAACACCTCTGTGTATCGGAGATTTCCCTATCGGGAAATCGGCAGATGAAAGGTGGAAATTTACTCACCTTTCAAAACCCCGAACGCCGATGTGCGATGCCACGTGTTGTCCTCCGCTCCGTCTCCGTGGGACCCGTCGCAACTCGGGGCTTCACTGTTTCTCCATGCTCCCTTCGACTTGAAAACGCCGAAGTGTCGAGTCCCGATGTCTCGGGATCTCGTGCCACCTATCCCTTCGATGATGGACGGCTCCGATTAAATCGAGAAATCGCAACTCACGATTTCAACGTGCATGCAACTCTTGCACTCGCCAAACCCGATATGCCAAAATGCGATGGTAGTTGTGTTCCACCTGCGCTTGGAAGTTAATTCTTTTCCAAGGGTTCAAGTCGTCGGTTCTCTTCCTCTTGAAGAGTTCTCCGCTTCACCACCTTCGTCCTGTGTGAGCGAAGCAAAGGTACTATCCCTCCTGAGCTATGTTCCTCTGACTCCTTCAGAGATCTTCCGAACACGCTCCCTGTGCTTGCCACTTCAACTACTCCCAACAGTACTTGATGTCTTCCAGGTCCTGCGCTTCTGACTCCTTCAGAGATCTTCCGAACACGCTCCCTGTGCTTGTCACTTCAACTACTCCCAATAGTACTTGATGTCTTCCAGGTCCTGCGCTTCCACAGTCACAGCAACCTCGGACTTACTCTTCTCAGACTTGCTACTGAGACTTCAAATCCGACCTGCACTCACCTGCACGGTTCGAATAACCCAACACAACTCTGGTCGACGAGAATAAGGACTTCTCTGTTGAACCTCCTCGACGCACTCTATGCGGAGGAATTCGACTGCACTCTATGCAGGAATCTCCTGGCTCGAACAGTGAAACAATTGGAACTTATTCCCTCATTCTCTCAGGTTTCGAACCTGATATGCAATCACATACACAGCATATAGGAGATAAGCATATAAAGAAGCAAATATGCAACAACATAATATCAACAACACACAGAGATCAAACATATCCATGAAATATCTTCACAACTCTTTGCTCTGCTCTCTATCTTGCTCTTCTATCCTAATGCTGAATAATAAATCAATTACACAAGGAGGGTGCCTATATTCGTTTTCCCTCCTGGAAAATGAAACTGTCTAATCTACAACTAATCCTATCTACCAACATTTAAAACTGTGAAATGCCTTCTTATCTACATTACATTACAAGTGCGCTCATAGGAATGCATTCATTCAAACGACGACGCAACAATATTTTCAAAGAAATCCAAAAAGGTATGCGCGGGTGCTGTCCAACTATTCTTCTCTTTCCTCCACGCTGGCTCGCATCATGACGTCGTAGATGCTCCTGCATCATAATCCTCGGCTCGAAAGATTTCATGGGCTCCTGTCCATGAGCTCCTGCACAGTCTAACCATGCTTCTGAATCACTGCTTCTGTTTCCCAGCTGGCATCCTCCACTGGGTGATTTTTCCATTTCACCAGGTACTCAAAATATTGCTTTCTCCTGGTCTTCCTTCCAACTCTTTTATCCAGTATGCACTCCATCTCTGGCTTCTGTGCAACTGGCAATTGCTTCTGCGACTGGACTACTGGTTCCTCGGTTCCAGTGTCTGCTGTATCAGTCCTGTATGGGTATAAGTCCGAAATGTTGAAAATCGGAGATATCCCTATGCCCTCCGGCAACTCAAGCTCATATGCATTTTCGCCGAATTTCTTCAGGATTTGGCACGACCCAATTTTCTTCATCTTGAGCTTGTTATATGTTCCCCTAGGGAACCTTTCCTTCCTCAGGTGCGCCAGAACCATGTCCCCAACTTCAAACTGAAGTTGCCTTTTCCTCTGATCGGCTCTGCGCTTATACTCCTGGTTCTCCTTCATTAGTCTTTGCTTCACCTGCGTGTGAAGTTCCTGCATTGCTTCGGCGAATTCTTCAGCCCTCGCGCTGCTAGTCTCAGCCTGTTCTGACTCCCTGAGCTCAGAAAATCCCCTCGGCTGTGTCCCATACAAAATTTGAAATGGGGTCTTACCTGTACTCTGATTCACTGAATCGTTGTACGCAAATTCTGCCTGTGGCAAAATTTGATCCCAACTGCTGTGATGCTCAGTTACCATACTTCTCAACAGATCCCCCAAGCTTCTATTGACTACTTCGGTCTGCCCATCTGTCTGGGGATGGTAAGAAGAACTAAATGCTAAGTCAGTCCCCAACTTCTTCCATAGCATCCTCCAAAAATGACCTATGAACTTGGTATCCCGATCCGAGACTATACTTCTCGACAATCCATGCAATCGGACAATCTCTTTGAAAAATAAATTGGTGATGTGGGTTGCATCGCTAGTCTTATGACACAGAATGAAATGTGCCATATTCAAGAATCTGTCCACCACAACAAAGATGGAATCAACTCCTCGCTGTGTTCTCGGTAAACCTAACACAAAGTCCATGCTAATGGCTTCCCATGGCCTTTCGGGTATAGGCAATGGCTGATAGAACCCTGTGTTCTGTTTTCTGCCCTTCGCGTGTTGACAAATTCTGCATCGGTCAACAAATATCTTCACATCTGCACACATGCCTGGCCAAAAATATGATTCGCTCAGCTTGGCGAATGTTTTGTCATGTCCGAAATGACCTGCTAAGCCCCCACTGTGCTTCTTCTTTACCAAATTCTCTCTCATAGAGCAATCTGGAATGCACAATTGATTGCCTTTGAACATCAATCCATCCTGGATCAGGTAGTCAATCCACGGGCTCCTATCCCTGAGAACTGGGTTCTCGGCTGCCTCGTATGCCTCTGCAAAATCCGCATCACTTGCATACACATATTTCAGGTTTTCAAAACCCAAAGTCTTGACCCTGAATTCCTGCAGTAATAAACACTTTCTGCTCAAGGCATCAACTACCTTGTTCGCAGTCCCCGAAATGTGCTTGATCACGAATGTGAAATTTTGCATGTACTCTACCCACTTCGCATGCTTCTGATTCAACTTCTCTTGCTGACTCACGAACTGTAACGCATGATTATCACTGTACAGGACAAATTCCTTGGGTATGAGATAATGCCTCCACTTTTTCAATGCCTGGATAATGGCATAGAATTCTTTATCATATGTGGAGTACTTCAGTTTTTCATCATCCAACTTCTCGCTGTAGTATGCAACAGGTCTGTCATCCTGACTTAAAACTCCTCCAACAGCATACCCACTGGCATCACACTTCACTTGGAAGGTTTTCTGAAAATCTGGAAACACTAACACTGGTCGCTCAGTTATCTTTTGCTTCAACAAATTGAAGCTCCTTTCAGCCTCTGCTATCCAATGGAAAACCTTATGCCGCTTCTTCACAGTGTCCATCATTGCGGCACTGATTCCACTAAAATTCCGAATGAATTTTCTGTAGAAGCTTGCCAACCCGTGAAAGCTCCTTACCTCAAAAACATTCCTTGGCGATGGGCAATTCCTGATTACTTCAACCTTCTCAGGATCCATCTTCAACTCATTTGCCGAGATTACAAAACCCAGATATATGAGTTCTGTCTGCATGAAGGAACACTTCTTCAAATTGATCAGCAGTTTCTCCTGCTGTAGTCTTCTCATCACAATGGCCAAATGCCTCAAGTGTTCAGCCTTTGTCTTGCTGAAAATTAAAATATCATCCAGGTATACGACCACAAATTTGCCAATGAACTCCCGCAGGACTTCATTCATCAGTCGCATAAAAGTGCTTGGCGCGTTTGTCAACCCAAACGGCATGACCAACCATTCGTACAAACCCTCGGTTGTTTTGAATGTTGTCTTCCACTCATCTCCCTCTCTCATCTGGATCTGATGGTATCCACTCTTGAGATCTATCTTGGAGAATTAATTTGCCCCACTCAGGCAATCCATCAAGTCGTCCATTCTTGGCAGTGGGAACCTGTACCTGATGGTAATCTTATTTATCGCCCTGGAGTCTGTACACATTCTCCAGCCTCCATCCTTCTTCGGACTTAGTACCGTTGGAATGGCACACGGACTCAGACTCTCCCTAACCAGTCCTTTATCCTACAGATCCTGTACATGCCTTTTGACTTCCTCGTTCTCCTGAGGTGTCAACCTGTATGCTGCCTTATTTGGAAAACTTGCTCCGGGTATGAGGTCAATGTGGTGACTCACACTCCTCATCGGTGGCAACGAACGAGGTAGTTCGTCCACGATGATATCAGCGAACTCTCCTAGTAGTTCCTGAATCTCCTCTGGTAAGTCGTCCACTCTTGTGCTTGTCAGGACAATTCTCAGCTTCCTGACTACAAAGAACTGTGGATATTCATCCTTCTCCAGCTCTGTGAGAAGTTCCTTCCCGCTCATGAGAAGTATGGTACTGCTCACTTCCGGCTTCACTTCCTTATCCTTTACCGGATGTAAGGTATGTGATCTTCCATCCTTCTCCAAGGTGTACGTGTTCATTCTCCCGTCATGGACAACATTCCTATCATACTGCCATGGTCTACCCAATAAAACATGACAGACATCCATGGGAATGACATCACACAGGATTTCATCCTTATATTCACCCATTTTAAAATTGACCAAGCATTGCCTTGTAACACATACCTGGTGTCCTTTCTGCAGCCATGTCACCTTGTAGGGACTTGGGTGTTTGTTCGTTTTCAGCTCTAGCTTCTCCACCATCTCGGTCGAAACGAGATTATCGGTGCTTCCACTGTCCACTATGACCTTGCATTTCCAGCCCTTGGTTTTGCAAGTCGTCCGGAATAGTCTGCATCTCTGCGCTGAGCTGTCCACCTCTTTCTCAGGTTTCAAGAGAGCCTTGTGCACTGTCAGTGACTCCCCACTTCCAGTGTTTTCATCCTCAACGTCTCACCTCTGCACCTCAGCGACGTGAGATTTTCCTCTGTCCACTTTCCTGTCTAGACAGTCCACGACTTTGTGACCGTCTTTTCCACACGTAAAACACGTGATAACTCCTCCTCGACCTCGGGTATGAGGAAATGTGTTCATGTCAGCATATCCTCCTTGCTGATCATCTTGTTGCCTCCTCGGCTCAGAATTTTGCTGCTTCTGCTGTGAGGTTCCACCCCTCTCAGTTTTACCCTGAGGCCTCTTCCAATCCTCCTTGGGCTTTTGAGTTCTCTCTTGGGCAACAACTTTGCCTCTGGGCTGACTTCGGCCTCGCCCTCGCTGTCCCTACTTGCGGCTCAGCTTCTCCTCGGCTTTTAGAGCCATTTGGTACGCATCCTCAACGGTTCGGATGGTAACCATGCTCAGTTCATCCTGAATGTCATACCTAAGACCATTCAAGTATCTTGCCACCTTTTCGTCATCACTTTCTCGATGACCAGCTCTGATGTTGAGCCTGTAGAATTCCTCGGTGTATTCTCTCACCGTCATCAGCTTCTGTCTCAGGTTTTGCATGCGCCTGAACAGACTGATCTGGTAATCCCTCGGAATGAACTTCGCCTTCATCTTGGCAATCATCCGATCCCAGCTTTTGATCTTCTGTTTGCCTTTGGAACGCCTGTCTGCCTGCAGCTCATCCCATTATAAGGCTGCATGTCCCTTCAGCTTGGTAACATCATGCCTTATCTTCTTTTCCTCTTCGATATCTTCGTAATCGAAGTAGGTATCCAATGCTCGGATCCAATCCAGCAACTCTTCAGCGTTTAGACTTCCCTCATAGACGAGGATGTCCATTTTCGCCTTCGAGCTCATCCTCGAAATGGCTCTGATCAACCTCTCAGTTGACGCGTCTTCTGCCATGACTTCTTCTTCAGCATGTCCAGCTTCCTCTTCAATCTCGGGATCACTGAACTCTGTTGCACCCACACCACGTCTCTGGGTGGTCTCTATTTCTTCAAGTCTGTCTTGGAGATCTCTCATCTCTCGCTCTATTTCAGCATTTCCTGCTGGCCTACCCCTTCTTCGGGCATCCCTGTCCTCACGATCAGGTGACTGCCTTTCTCTTATTGGCGGCATTGTGTATCTTCTTCCCCCTGCTACCTGAACAAAGAGAGTTCCACTTCGGCTCTGATACCACTTGATGTCGATGGCTCTCATAGCAGTCGTTCACTCCTCCAGGACCTTCTCTTTCTCACCGGCCCGAAGAGTCAAGGCTCTTCCAACTCCCTCAGGAGTCTTTTACCCACAGTGCTCCTCTTGGCGATCTCCCCTTCACTAGTCGGGAAATCGGGTTTCGCGGACTCGCGAACCTTGTGTGCACCTCCCGTGCAATATGAAACTCTGAATCCCGATCCCCGATATCAACAGTCAACACCTCTGTGTATCGGAGATTTCCCTATCGGGAAATCGGCAGATGAAAGGTGGCGATTTACTCACCTTTCAAAACCCCGAACGCCAATCTGCGATGCCACGTGCTGTCCTCCGCTCTGTCTCCGTGGGACCCGTCGCAACTCGGGGCTTCACTGTTTCTCCATGCTCCCTTCGACTTGAAAATGCCGAAGTGCCGAGTCCCGATGTCTCGGGATCTCGTGCCACCTGTCCCTTCGATGATCGACGGCTCCGATTAAATCAGGAAATCGCAACTCGCGATTTCAACATGCATGCAACTCTTGCACTCGCCAAACCCGATATGCCAAAATGCGATGGTAGTTGTGTTCCACCTGCGCTTGGAGGTTAATTCTTTTCCAAGGGTTCAAGTCGTCGGTTCTCTTCCCCTTGAAGAGTTCTCCGCTTCACCAGCTTCGTTCTGTGTGAGCAAAGCAAAGGTACTATCCCTCCTGATCTATGTTCCTCTGACTCCTTCAGAGATCTTCCGAACACGCTCCCTGTGCTTGCCACTTCAACTACTCCCAACAGTACTTGATGTCTTCCAGGTCCTGCGCTTCCACAGTCACAGCAACCCCGGACTTACTCTTCTCAGACTTGCTACTGAGACTTCAAATCCGACCTGCACTCACCTGCACGGTTCGAATAACCCAACACAACTCTGGTCGATGAGAATAAGGACTTCTCTGTTGAACCTCCTCGACTCACTCTATGCGGAGGAATTCGACTGCACTCTATGCAGGAATCTCTTGGCTCGAACAGTGAAACAATTGGAACTTATTCCCTCATTCTCTCAGGTTTCGAACCTGATATGCAATCACATACGCAGCATATAGGAGATAAGCATATAAAGAAGAAAATATGCAACAGCATAATATCAACAACACACAGAGATCAAACATATCCATGAAATTGAATCAAAGCTTTCCTATTAATTCAATGTCTGTACATGGGGTTTCTTCACAACTCTCTGCTCTGCTCTCTATCTTGCTCTTCTATCCTAATGCTGAATAATAAATCAATTACACAAGGAGGGTGCCTATATTCGTTTTCCCTCCTGGAAAGTGAAACTGTCTAATCTATAACTAACCCTATCTACCAACATTTAAAACTGTTAAATGCCTTCTTATCTACATTACATTACAAGTGCGCTCATAGGAATGCATTCATTCAAACGACGACGCAACAATCTTTTCAAAGAAATCCAAAAAGGTATGCGCGGGTGCTGTCCAGCTATTCTTCTCTTTCCTCCACGCTGGCTCGCGTCATGACGTCGTAGATGCTCCTGCATCAATTTATGTACTGGATTTCAACATCAACACTGAAATAAAATTCCTGTGTATAAGAGTCTTGACATGGGTTATATCTATTTTTTTACTGTAATTTTTAACAACTTGTAAAACTGGAACATAATACAATATTTCTATGTTCTATGGCATATGTTTCCTATCTACATCAAGTCAAAATAGTATGCATATTATTTTTGTGATATGTTTTTCCTTTAATACATGACTTCAGAATTGTTTCTTATGAGAGAGACATCCGATGAACAAAAAAGATAATCTATACTATAGGTAGAGAAGAATTTACATTATGTTATGTGCAAGTTCCTTCATTATAATTATAGTATAATTTCAATACAACAATGGAGACATGAATGTGTAACGATTTCATACAAGAAAAATCCATCGATAATTTTTTTAATCTCATGGGAATCCGTAGATTACCACCAATATATAAAATTTACAACATTTTTACGAGTTCTGTATCCTTCTTATAATTTTTCCATTGCCTAGGAATTTCCATTCCTTTCCCTCCTTGGGAAATTCATAGCTTTACCAATCCTTGATTTTTAGGGGCTACCAGTGATAGAACTCAAGTTCTGACACTTGTAAAAATCAGCTCTAAGTTAACTCAAACATGTTCCCCACTCATGGAGTCATAGTCAGCTATTTTTAACCTGGATGTTCCATCTGTTTTCCAACATTTAATTTACTAAAATATATGTCTCATACATGTGTCCATCAAAAGAGGAATGTTGGAAAGTCAAACTTTTGTCTAACAGACATAAAAATAATAATTACATTCTTCCACAAATTAAAATTAAAATTTCCATAAATGGAAATTTATTTTTTTAACAACAACTTTAAAATAAATTGGTTTGAATATTTGAGGATGTCACCTCCTCTCCCCCTTAAGTATAACACTATCCTCATTGTTCAAACCATCTCTTGCAATAGAGTTGGATAATATTTCAGTATTTCTTCTTCCAACTCCCAAGTAACCTCCTCAGGACTAAAGTGCTTGCATTGCACTTTTGCCTGGGTAATGGCTCTGTTTCGAAGTATTGTTTCTTTCATGTCCAAAATGCATAGAGATTCCTCTTGAAACTCTCCTTATGGTTCCACCTGGAACATTTTTCAATCAATATTGTGAGTAGGATAATGAATATATTTTTTTAATAACGAAACATGAAAAATATTATGAACTTTTAAATTTGCAGGGAGTGCTAGTTGGTATTCCAATGGTCCAATTCGAGTGAAGACTTTGAATGGACCAAAAAATATTGGATCCAAATTGGAACAACTTCCTGTTTTTAGGGAGTTCCTCCTTGATTTGACTTTGAGATATACATGCTCTCCTATTTTGAATTTTTTATGTCTCCTTTTCAGAGCTTCATAGCTTTTCTATTGATCTTGTTCCTCTTTCAAATTCTTTTGTACCCTTTTCACCATATTTTGCATATCTTGGAGTATTTCTGGTCCAACCATAATCCTGTCAACCGGATTATCCCAACTTATTGGGTTTCTACATTTCCTTTTGTATAAAACTTCGAAGGGACTCATCTTAGCTCATGCTCGATACCCATTATTGTATGTGAATTCAACTAAGTGTGGATACTCTTCCCACTTAGTTGGTTTTTTTCTTACGTACATTTGTAAAATATCTTCGATAATTTGGTTTGTACGTTATGTTTTCCCATCCATCTTTGGATGGTAACTTGTGTTGAAATTCAGATTAGTACTCAAACCTGCAAAACAATCCTTCCAAAAATTGGATGTAAATTTAACGTCTCTATCTGAAATCACCATCTTAGGAATCCTATGCAGTCGAAATATTTCTTTCATAAAAAATTTAGTGATATTAATCGCTTTGTAAGTAGATTTCACATGCATAAAATGTGCAGACTTACTTAGCTTATCAATCACTACCATAATTGAATCGTTTTGTCTTTGAGTCTTAGCAAAAACTGTAATGAAGTCCATTGAAATAATTTCCCATTTCCATTTTGTTATAGGCAGAGGTTGTAAAATACCTGTTGGATGTTGATGCTCAACCTTTACCTGTTGACAATCTAAACATTTAGACAAGTATTTAGTTGTTTCATATTTCATATTAGGCCTGTAAAAATGTTTTCTTAAAGTTGTTATCATTTTCCGGTATCCTAGATGACCAAAATATGGCTTTTTGTGCGGCTCATTAAGAATCATCATCTTCAATTCAATAGAATTAGGTACATATAACCTGTTTTTTAACATTGACAGACAATTTTTATCTATACTGAGATCTGTACTATGTAGATTGCCCTCATTTTTCTATAATTGATTTTTTGTTTTGATGTATCTTACATCATTTATGCTTGCAAATTTAATCATGTCCTCAATAGCATTTTCTTCTTTGCTCATAATTACCTCGTATAACTCATTAGTTCTCCTAGTTAGTGCATATTCAACTTTATGTTTTTTTACTTTGATGTGTCATACCTCAAAATCGAACTCCCTTAGAAAGGCCAACAACCTCGCCTATCTTGCATTCAGATCCATTTGACCAAAGAAGTGTTTTACACCATTGTTATCTGTTAGTAATAGAAATTTCCTTCCCATTAAATAATGCAGCGAAATTTTCAATGCATGAATTACAACTGCTAACTCTATATCATTTGTTTCATAGTTTCTTTCATGTTCCTTTAATTTGTGTCATTCATAACAAATGATGTGTCAATATTGTGTTAGTACTCCTCCTAATCCTTCTTTACTTGCATCCACACAAACTATAAATTATTTATATGTGGCTGCCACCTTAAGTATCCGTGTTGTAGTTAATATTCCTTTCAATTTATCAAAACTATCTTAACATTTTATAGAGCAATTATATTTCATCCCATTTTTCTACAGTGATGTAATAGGATATGCGATTTTGGAAAACCCTTCGATAAAACTCCGGTAATAACCAGTAATCCCCATGAATGATCTTATGTATGCCACAGCTTTAGGAATAGGCCATTCCATAATGGCTCTAATTGTTTTTGGGTCTACAACAATACTGTCTTTATATATTACATGTCCTAAATATTGTATCTTCCTTTGGTAAAAATTTCATTTATTGAACTTAGCATATAGTTTATGTTCTTTTAGAGTTTGTAACACTATTTTCAAATGTTTTTCATGTTCTTATTCAATTTTTGAATAGATTAATATATCATCAATAAAGATCAGTACAAATTTATCCAAATACTGGTTGAATATATTGTTCATCAAGCACATAAAAAAATTTGGTGCATTAGTAAGTCCAAACACAATCACTACAAATTCATAATGTTCATAACATGTTACAAATGTTGTTTTGTTTACGTCTTCTTCCTTTATCTTGACCCTATGATAACCAAATCTCAAGTATAGCTTACATAATATTTTTTCTCCTTCAACCTGGTCAAAGAGATCGTTGATATGAGGTAAAGGTTATTTGCTTTTAATTTTCATTTCAATTGATGATAATCAATACATAATCTTAGCGTTCCATCTTTCTTTTTAACAGATAAAACCGGTGATGCCCATGGTGAAACAATTGGTTTGATGTATTATTTATCTAACAGTTCCTGTAATTGAATTTTCAGTTTTGTTAGCTCAGTAACACTCATTCTATATGGTTCCTTTGATATTGAGGGAAATCTAGGTAGTGGATTAATAGATAAATCTATTTCTCTCCTTGGAGGAAGTTCTAGTATCTCTTCTATGAATACATCCTTAAATCCCTGAAGAACTGCAAAGTCTTCCAAACTTGGTTTTCCTTCTCTTTCCAAAAGATTAGTTACTTGAATAGAATACACTTTTCAACCCTTACTAATACATTTCTTGAGTTGCATTGTTGATATTTTTCTAACAGAAACTAGTTTTTTTATTCCTTGTATTTTTCTTGTTGTATTATTTTCATCCTTTTACACAAATGAATTTTCATAATAGTTCAGTATCACTTTATGCCTTTCTAACCATTCCATTCCAATTATTATTTCATACCACCCTAAAGTTAACACTTCATATTTAACTTTGTATTATTTCCACTTATACTTAGCTCACAATCAAAAACAAATTGTGTTACCTTTATTTTTGTTCCTATTGCTAACTGTACTAACCATGATTTAGCCTGTTTTACCTTCTTTCGTTTGTTCGACTCTACTAAAGTTTGGGTAACATATGTTAAGATATCTCCTGGGCTTATTAGTATAGATACATTTTTGTAGTGAATTTAACCTTCAACTTCCACAATAGTGGATTGATGATTTGCTTGTCTATCATCCAAAGTTGCATTGGTTTTATGGGTATTTTTATCAATATCTCCAATTATTGAAGCTACTTGTAGATTTTGGACTGAATTTTTAATTGATGGTCTTAGGAGTGGATAGATTCTCAACATATGGGGTTCTCCACACTCCCAACATTTCAACGGTTATATGGAATCGTACACTATCTTCTTGAATCCCAAATTAACTGGATTATTCCCCCCCTAAGCATCTTGTGTCCTAGAGGAATATTAATTCCTTTGGAATAATTTAGTCATGTTAAGGTAAGGGGATGGTTTGAAACTTTTCTTCCGTTGATTCAATTTATCCTGCTTCTTATCTTTCCATGACTTGGGAGTTTCAAATCTTTGTTTATGTTGTTGATAACACATTTTGGCCTTTCTAAATACCTGATTCAAAGATTTAGGATTATCGAATTCAATTATTCCATTATAAGACTGTGGTAGACAACTCAATAACCTTTGAATCTTTACTTTATATTCTTTGATATAAGGAACAAATCTCAACAGATCTAGAAATTTATTAATTAGATCATACACAGACATTTTTCCTAGTCGTAATTCATAAAATTCTTTGGTTTTCTTTCATAATAACTTTCTTATAGGTATTGTTTCTTGAAATTCATTTTGAATTCTAACCATTCCATATTTTTTTATTTCAATCCTTTAGCTAGCTTTAGGTCTTGCCACCAGATACTAGCCTTCCCTTTTAAATCATAAATGGCCAATCTAACCTTCATATTACTAGAATAATTATAAATCTGAAAGTGTTTCTTAATGTCTAGCATCCATGCTTCAATTTCTTCACCAGTGTTTGATTCTCCATCAAAAGTGGAGGGATTTTTCTTTTTTAATTAACCTTCGAATTTATCCAATTGTTTTCTCTTCTTTCCTATAGATTCGTTCTTTTTTCTTCATGCGTGTGTCCTTAAAATAGTTGTTTTCTCTTTCTGTTTCATGACTAGAATTCTTTAAGGAATTTTTACTGACTTCCTCTTCCATCTCATTATTCCTTGGAATCTTCTTTTTTTCTATACTACGTAACAATATTTCATTAATTTGTTTCTGGTCTTCCTGAACTTTCTTTAACTTTTCATTATCATAATTAAACACCTGCAATTCCACAATAAGATACCTCATCGTTTCCAACACTTAGGTAGTTGAACTTACTTCATTGTGATGCTCTGGGTTTCTAGGAAGCTCTTGATTTTTTTTCCGCTCAGGTCTATCTCCTTCTCCATTCTGTTCTGACACTTTTACCAAAGACAATTTAGACATAGTATGTTTGTAATAGTAAATATTATTTGTTTTATTTTTCCCTTAACAAAAATAACTTTTTGGTGTTTCCCTTAGGCCCAAGTGTTGCAACGAATAACTCTGATACCATATGTAACATAACCCATATTTACTACTGAAAAAAAAAAATATTTTGTTAAATAGTTTTAATCTTAGAAGAAATAAGGATATATTCTTCGCTAACTCTTCCTTAATTTAGAATGCTCTAAAAGGTAAGCTACAAAATTGTTATTGTTTTTACACGTATCATTGTTCTTTTAGTTCCATTAAGACTATTACCACATGTTAACTTGTCCATGAGGACAATAAGATTTCCCTTTCAAGATTATAAGATGGAATTGAACTCTTACACCCTTTTATTTTAAAAGAGGTACATTAACATGCTAGTAACTATTTAATAGATTTTCTTGTAAATCATCGTGGAGTTTCCCTTACTCTTTCATAGAGTTTCTCTACTCTATATAAATACATATATTTTTTCTTATCATAATTATTTTCACCAAGGAGCGCTCAAGATACATACTTTTTCCTATACAATTGAATCTCTAAGGTAAGACATCAAATCCATTGAACCTTTGTCAATGGACTTGGGTCATTAACCTTAATCGAAAACCATAAATGCAAGGGTATCACAACTAAAAACTTAAAAGGGGTTAATATTAAAATTAGGTGCATATCACCATAACTATCAACCCATGATGTTTACGTGAGAGATGTATGGTTAGGGGTATTAATATACACTTACTCTTTGTTCATACAGTCATAGGTATCGGCAACGTGGACCAACCATCTTCTTCCACTTTCCACCATTCACATGGCCAAAGTACAAACCCACACAATATTATAGGGGGGTACATGGCGATGGGATCGAGATCATCCTTCCCGTTGAGAATGGAACCAATAATGATTTCTCACCCTATATTCGTTGCAGTCCCTTCATTCCCTTTACTTCTTTTCTTTATTCTGCCCACTTGTAATTTCTAGTTCTTAGAGTGACTAATAATACTACCCGCTGTTAGAATATGAAATATTGTGCTTGTTTTACCATTGAAAATACTATTGTCACCCAACCAAAGGCTGAAGCCACCCTCCGAGCACCTTAACCTTGACATAGAATCACTTTGGAAGAAGACCCTGGGCTATATAGCCAAACAAAGGGTAGTGCACCTTTCCCCAAGGATAACGCATCAACAAGATATGATTAGATATTCCAAACCCTAACCAAGAGATAGTCCAAGACAAACGTGATCTGCTAGCTGCAACAACTATAATGGAAGCTCTCCCCAAACCTGCACACAAGACTGGTTACTGCAATGCACACAAGTTGTTGCTATGCAATTCTGAGACTGCCTTCCATAATGAGATCTGGCGTCTTGTATTTATACTAATTCTAGCTAACTGCCTGGGCTGACTTCTCATTATGTGTATCTATATGTTCAATACATATTAATTCTTCTGGCTGAATTCTTCTCTTGGAGGATAATAACCTAATACAAGTTATCTTCTAGAGCTGACATGTCTTCTAGGGTTATTAGCCAACTCATTAGGGTTTCTTCTTTCTTTCCGAAGTCTTCTATTCTCGTCAGATTTACACATGGAGGTAAATACCTCCCACAACTACCATAATATCAACACTCCTTCCTATCTAGGGAGGTATTATAGGTAATGGTCTTGAGCACAAACATACCATTCACCCGGTAGCATCAACATAGACTATCTCATGACTAGATCATGAGCATCATTATCACCATCAGTATCATCAGTCGTATCATCTCTTGAAACCATACTCCATCTGAGTAATTATACATGATGTTGGATAAGTCACTCACTCCACAGAATGATACAAGAGCCATTCTTCTAATCTAGACATATGTCCTAGTAGAGTAAATGTTCTGAACCATTTTCTGTCTGGGAAATCTTTGTTCTTTGATCATCCATCTAGTTGATAATCATTTCCAATACTGTTGATAGTCTTCAAGGAAATCAGAATAAAATATAACACAATTGTGTCTATCCATAGTAGCACATAACTACAATCCAGTGGTACACTACCACACCAAGTAACACACAAGTACTTGATCAAACAGTGGAACACATCCACCACAGTAGTAAATATCTAATGTCATACAATCTTCATAACAATCATATTATATCAACCTGAACAGAAATAATGTTATGATATAAACTGAATCATATGGGATATTATTCCATGCACATCTGTGAGATATTGGAAGATCATCTTCCCTTAAAAGGTAAGACATCAATGATGAGCTATCTGGACTATTCTTCTCAAGCAAGGAAGAATAATTGTCCTGATTTCTGAGCCTGGACCATTACCCACCTTGGGCCATTCCTCCAACACTAAACAAAGTGTAACCTGGAGAGAATGAATCCGCCCTAAGGAAAGCATGTCCCTGATTGCTGAGCCTAGACCATTCCCCACCCTGGGCCATTCCTCCTGCACTAAACAAAGTTCAACTTGGAGAGAATGAATACACCCTAAGGAATGACTATCCAGACCATTTCCCATGTTAACCACAAGAGGAAAAGACTGTCATCTACCCACCTCCAAAACAAACCATTCCTAATGTTAACCACAATGAGAAATCATTGTCTGGCAAGGCGGGCCAGTCTTCTTGAGTAACCCTCAAGAAGAGAGACTGCCCTAGACCACTCCCCATGTTAACCACAATGGTAATTCGATGTCTGTGGTGCATCAACAATCTAGACCATTTTCTGAACTAGAAAATGTTTTTCCATCAGAAATCTCAATCCACTTTCCAAACTAGAAATGAAATTGCTCATCCTGGACCATTTTTTGAACTGAAAAATGATTGTCCATAAATCAATACATATCAGTGCTCCCTCCCAACCTAGGGGTCATCTCTTCCTTTTTCAATAAGGAAGTCGTCCCAACGAGCTCCATCTTGAGTACGAAAACTATTTCATCTTGGATAGAATCTTTACCAAAATGTCTACTTATATGTTCATCTGTGGAGATATATATTGGAGAACCTCTTTCTCCTTTCTGGAATTCATCACTGATAATGTAATGCTTGATTTCAAATGTACTTCGGTCTGGAACACTGGTTTTCTCTAAAGTCTTCATGTAGATCTGATCAATAAAGTATATCATTTTTTGGAACATTGGAACATATCCATATGGCACTTCTTCTGTCATCATGAGATCGGATCTACTGAGTAATCATCTTTATAAAAAATCTTTGTTATAGAAAATCTTCACCTCGCTTATGTTGTGTGCTGGAGGTTCTCCACCAAGTTATCTTCTTCCATCTACATACAAGGGTCTCTTTCCGGTATGCTTCAAAGTCTTGAGGATGATTTTCATACACTCTCTATTCAATTGTTCTGGAGAACAGTCTTTGCATTTCTTTGATGTAGAAATCCAACTCATGGATGTTGTAGATAATATAATGACTCATGTAGAGATATGTTTGGTTTACTTTAACAAGCAATAATCATATTCTTCTCCCTCCATATAGGAGAACCTCTAGTTATAGATCTCGCAATGCTTTCATTCATAAGTCTTCCATACACTGTTATTCATCACGACTTTCAGTTCCTCTACTTGATTTCTTTTATTGAATTCATATCAGGTTGGTAATCTTGTGATTCTCAATACAATGACTGGTTGTTCTGGTTTCTCTTTCTTTCTTGGAATATTCATGTTCTTCTTCATGTTTTTCTTTAGCTCTTGGGTCCATGGAGTTTCTTATAGATTCCATGCCCTAAAGATTCCACATTTTCCTTTCATCATAGGATCATGGATGTGAATGGACAACCAGGGATATTTTTAAGGCTTCTCTTCGAAGAAGACTTCTTCTAAGGTCGAACTGAACACGTACTTCTTTTCATGTTTTCTACCATGGATATATACTTCATCATCTTCAATGGATCGTAGGATTAGCTCCCTCTTAATCCTTTCTTCATGTATGAATACATGCTCTTCTTTATGGTGATATATAATCGGCTCCCTCCATCTAGGAGAGTCCACATTTTTGTCTGCATCCTTATTGTCTTCTGCAAAACTTCATAAGTCTTTCTCCAATTTTCTCTTGATTGCTGACTTCTTTCTTATAGGTTTCTTCAAGATTGATTATGATTTTGGCTTATCTTGTAATAGCTTTCAAAAGATTTGTTTGATATATTTCATCCTTTCTTGTATAGTGATAGCAATCCTTATCTTGTTTTTTTCCCATAGATATAGTTCTTCTTGGAACACATTATCTTCTAAAATATATATATACAATATATGTGTAGAGACTATGCAAACAAGATATGTACAATAACTAAGAAGAGTATTATTACCTTCAAAATCAAAAATCTCTTTCATTCTTCTTGGTCTTCTTTGTAGGTTCCTTTTCTTCGACAACTGATGCTTCGTGTGTCCCCTTCCTTTTCTTTAGCTCAGAACAATGATTCTTTTAGTGACCATACTTTCGATAGTTGAAGCATTGTACTTATGAAATATATTTCTCTTGATTTGGCTTCCTCCTTGAACCAAACTTCCTTTTGTTCCTGAAATTCTTGAATCTTGTTGTAAAGGCTTGATCATCGTACCTCTTTTGGGGTTTCTCTTTTGCACTAATCCTTGATTCTTCTTGAGCACAAAAAGTCCAAAGTTATTCAAATGTAGGATACTCATTCCTTGTGTTCATTCTTGCGACAAATGCATCCCACGTCTAGGGAAGACCATTGAGTACTATGTTTACCAATTCCTTCTCTGAAATGATCTCTTAAATATCTTGTAATTGATCTCTTAACTGAGAGATTCTCACAAAATATGATGTTATGTTGTATTCATCATTCATCTTCATGTCACGGAGCTCATTCTTCAGACTCATAACTTGTCCAATGTTTATGACTGAGAAGAGGTTTATTAGGGCATCATAAATCTTCTTCGATGAGTCAAGATGGGAGATGTAGGGTATCAAGTGGTCCTTTATAGAATCCACTATGATACTCATGGCATTGATGTCACCGCATTTGAACTTCTCCATAGCTGTAATGTTTTGTGGTTCCTTCTCTTTCCCTTCTTCAAACTTTGGTTTCATGATCTTTCCTTTCACAATATCCAACACTTTATTCTTGGCAAGGATGAGATCAATCATTGTCTTCCACGCTCTGAAGTTATAATCTCCATATAATTTGTTCTCTAAATTCATAGAGTTAATCATGGCTTCTTTGACTTGGTCAACCCTAGATTTGACCAAAATCTGAAACTTCACATCTTGGCTTTCTGAGAGTACCAGGAGATGCGCTAGGCTAGGGCACACTGATCTATCTGGAGATTAGGTCAATCCCTTCATTTAAGGTGCCTCAACAAGAGGATCAGGGTTTCTACAACTGCACCTGCTAGTAACCCTAGCTGCAGTGCTATGGTGACTGCTCCTTCTAGAAACCCTAGCGACAGTTCTTCAACGAGATTAATATCCTTACAACTATGTTTCCTTCCATATGTTAGACTGAATGAAGGAGGTGTCAGCCCATAACCTGTTAGAATATGAAATATTGTGCTCATTTTAACATTGACAATACTATTTTCACCCAACCATAGGATGAAGCCACCCTCCGAGCACCTTAACCTTGACAGAGAATCGCTCTGGAAGAAAACCCTAGGCTAGATATCCAAACAAAGGGCAACGCACATTTCCCCAAGGATAGTGCATCAACAAGAGTTGATCAGATAGTCCAAACCCTAACCAAGAGATAGTCCAAGCCAAATGTGATCTGCTAGTTGTAGCAGCTGCAATGCAAGCTCTCCTCAAACATACGCACAAGACTAGTTACTGCAGTGTGCACAAGTTGTTACTCTACAATTCTTACACTACCTGCCAAAATGAGAACTGGCCTCCTTTATTTATACTAATTCTGGCTAACTACCTGGGACGACTTCTCATTTTGGGTATCTGTCTATTTAGTATATATTAATTCTTCTGGCTGACTTCTTCTCTTGGAGGCTAATAACCTAGTACAAGTTATCTTCTAGAGCCAACATATCTTCTAGGGTTATTAGCCAACTCATTAGGGTTTCTTCTTTCTTTCCAGAGTCTTCTATTCTCGTCAGGTTTACACGTGGAGGTAAATACCTCCCGCAACTACCATAATATCAACACTTACAAATCACGAGAACTCTGCATTGTTTAAGTAAAAGGAAAATTCCAGGTAAACACTTGTAGTCTGTAAATTTAAACCTGCTCGTATTGTCTTCTTCTCAAGAATTCCTTCTATGCAATAGAAGGTGCATCTATTAAGATAACTCATTTTCTCTTTATGGTATTACTCCATTAGACTTAAGAGTATTTGTATCGGAGTTTTCCATTAAGTTTGTATATGTATTGACTATCTATGATTTGAAACAATTTGTACTTACTTCACTGGGTATTACATCTACCTCATTTGCAAAATCTCTTAGATTTAGGATTCAAAATAAAATTGATTTTTTTGAAGAGCGTTTGTCAACTATGTATTTACTCATAGTGTAGAGAGGGATTCTGTTCTAAGTTAGTTTTAGTTTTAAATATGAACATCAGTCTCTAATAAACTTGGATTATTGTAACATCACTTATTTAAAGGTATCTATGCCTCTTCCTTTAAAACATCGATGATTGAGTTTATCCTTAGATTACTAAAATACATGAATGGTCAATCAACTTGAGAATCCCTTCCTTCCATTGTGTTTCAGGCTTTCCCCTCTGATTTTTTTTTATATAACCATATATTGCGTATGTCATATTCGGGGAATAAGAACACTAGATAAATACATAGGGATTTTGAGGTTAAACGCTATTTTTTTTTAAAATAAAAATTCATGTATCATTCCTGTTTCTTCACTTAACTTATCTTACAACGTAATTTTGTTCTATTCAATGGTTGGTAAAAAATTGTCCCAAAGGATGGAATGAGGAACCAATGATGGGTCTCTCTCTTGAATTGTTGTGAGGGAACCCATCGCGTTAAATCCCCCTTCCATTTCATGCCACAATTATTCTATGGAGAAAAATAAACGTCGACCACAGTTTCGTACTCGACGAAAAACCAGAGATGAGTTTTTATTTTCCTATTTTCATTCTTGATAGTTTTTTATTTATTCTGTCATTATTTCCTCATTAGCAACAATCTCCTAAAATATTATTTATTTATTTTGTAGATGGGATCTCACCATTGCGTTTGAGCAAGGAAATATTTTCACTGTTGAAGGTATTCGTGTTTCACCTTCAGAATCCCTTTTCTTAGCTCATAATTATGAGATTTTTGAATTTGATTATGTAGAGAAAATCCATTTCTGGGCTGGCTTTCAACATCAACACTATTGAGATTATATACCTTGGGAAGTGTTCCATGTATTTTTGTGAGCTCCTAAACACATGTGGGAAGTACTATGTACTTTTTTCCTTGTACTTTATATCTAATTTTACTTTGACTTAGGAGATTTAAGTCAAAAGTGAAATTTTGTCATTTTAGCCTAAATGACTATTAATTTACTTTGTGGGTGAATTAGGAGACATAAAGTGGACTTAGGGAACTTAACCCAAAGTGGTTTTGAGAGTGATATTATTATGACATGATCTCAAACTTTGATTGGACATGAGATAATATGATAACAACCATCCATATTTTTGGTTTCCTTATGGAGGTTCAAGAGAGGCACAAAGGGCAAAGGAGAGCTATTTCACTCATTTGTTCACTTGGAGAGTTTGAGAGAGAGAATGGAGATGATTTTGGAGGATACATTTGAGGAAATATTGAGCGCTTATATCTATGAAGGAAGCCAAGAAGATTAGGTCCTCATTTATTTAGTGGTGTCGTTCTTGCTTGGAGGAGGGCACACTTGTTGAGGAGGGCACATCATCAGTAGAGAGGAATTTTAGATCTCGATTTACAGTGAGGTCTATTTCAGTGGGAAGCTACATCTTAGTATCAGAGCACTGTGGTAAATATTGGGCACTTATATCCATGGAGGAAGCCAAGAATATTAGGTCCTCATTTATTTAGTGGAGTCATTCTTGCTTGGAGGAGGGCACACTTGGTGAGGATAGCACATGATCAGCAGGGAGGAATTTTAGAGCTCAATTTGCAGTGAGGTATGTTTCAGTGGGAATATACATCTTAGTATCAGAGTAATGTGGGAGGGTTTCTCCATCAAAGCTTCCAGTTGGCATAGATCTCTAGTTAAATGTTCTAGAAAACATTTATGGAGGGCACACTTTCTTCAATTGGGATTTTATTACAGCTTGGTTCAAGCTTATATTGTATCATGTTCCTCTATTTATTTTACTTGTTGTATTCCACCTTCTATTATCCACATATATACACTCATATTCTAAACTGGTTTTCCTCGGGGGGGTGGGGGGGTTATCTAGGGTCATGTTGACCAAAAATACTTTTTTTCATTTTCATGTGTGTTAGTGTTTAGAAAAACAATATTTTCAACAGTAAATATCTCTAGGTGTGTTACATATATTTTGGTATAAATTTGCTAACATCTTTATGACTAAAATTACATGCTAGAGAACCTAAATGGCCTATGTAACTATTAAAAAACAACGAAGAAGTTCTTGAATAGTTTGATGTTATAAAACAACAACAAACTATTGTTAGACAGTTGAAACTTAGAGCCAACTTGAGGTCAAAGACATATCTAGTTGGCATCTTGTTAGGACATGGAACATGTTCATGGTATCATAGCTTGGTGGTTGATTTCTATTGAGTTTTAGAAATCATATTGAGGGACTGGTTTAGACACCTTTTGGGAAGATTTTGTGGACAACCATTGATTGAGTTTAGTGGGATCTTGTTGGCATATTTTTGTGGAGGGTTGTAGAGTAGTTTTTGGAAATTTTTGCCAGTCTCTTTTCACACCTGCGTGGTAGGAGTGAGGCTGATGTTTCATGACCTCTTTCACACCTATATTGCTAGGAGTGAGGTCGGTTTTTTTTGTGCCTCTTTTCAAACCTGTGTTTACAAGAGTGATAGAACGTTCCTTTATTGTTGCAACATCATTTTGAGTGCAATCAATAATGATTTCAACATCTCAGATGCTTGTGGAGGATAGGCTATCTGGAACTAGCAAATGGTCACCTTGGAATACCAGGATTGTCTTTGTCTTGGAGGAACTCAAACTATGTGATATAGTTCAAGTAGTTTTTCCTACTCCCACTGATACTTCTCCCGTCTTGTTAGAAGAGTTCAGGAAGAGGAACAACAAGGAAAATAAGATGATATGTGATGCAGTGCGAGATCACATCATTCCACACTTGACTCGAAAATATTAGGAATTTGAGATGTTGGCCTCTCCATGCAAGCTTTATGAGAGCTCTAATGAGAACCGGAAGATGGTTCTACATGATCGACTCAGGGGTGTTCGCATGCTCAAGAGTGAGTCGGTGACTTATTTCCTTGGTCGATACACCTAGATTAGAGACATGCTTGGAGTCGTTGGAGAAGTGTTGGACACAGATTATATGGTGACAACAACCTTAAACAACTTTACCAAACCATGGGGTCCATTCGTTCATGGAATGTTTTCCAGGGAGGTCATGCCCACTTGGGAGAGGATGTGGGATGATTTAGTTCAGGAGGAAACTAGACTTGTCTTAGAGGATTTTGGACAGTAGTAGACAGTGCAGGGTGATGAGGATCTTACTATTTGGACAAAGGTCAAGAAGAATATCAGTCGAAGAGGTTGGCAGGGTCCAAAGTTTGGGGCCCCACCATAGGGAGGATAGAGAAGTAGTGGGTAGAAGAGAGGCATGAGAAAAGTGAAGTTCTTTGTTTGTAATAAGTTGGGGAACTATGTTGCACAGTGTCCCAATAGGAATAAGAGGGGTAGAACCACAGCTACAACAGAGGAGGAAGAGTTTTATACTTTTTTTGAGAGAGTGTGTGCTTTCCTCATATGCTACACTTTAGTTGAGACGACACCCAATATCTGGTATATTGATAGCGGGGCTTCGAGCTATATGAATGGAGTTAGAGAGCGCTTGAATTATATCAGAGACACAAAGGTCAGGATGGATATTTCCCTCGAAGATGATTCCTTGGTTAGAGTTGTTGGGATTGGAATTGTTACCTTTCAGAGAGATGGCATGCCACCTATATAATTTAGGGACATTCTTTATGTCCCTAGGCTGAAGAAGAATCTGATTTCAGTTTCCACCCTCCAGGATAGAGGTCTTGAGGTGTCGTTCATAGGTACTGAGGTCTTCATACAACCTAAGGGCTCCTCGCTTGCCTTAGGATAGGTGATTGGAGTGAGGAATGGGAAACTATACAAATTTCTTTTTCATCATCTTCATGCATTGGCAGTGAGGAGCAATAGCAACAAATAGACATGTGAGATATGGAATCATAGGATGGTCGATCTACACCATGGGGCTCTCAGAGGACTAAGAGAGGTTGTGCCACTGTGCCACATATCATTACAAGCCATTAGGATGTTTGTAGAGGGTGTGCTCTTGGTAAGTTTACCAAGTCCTGGTTCCCTAGCAGTGACACCACGTTAGCTGGGATATTAGATTTAGTACAGATAGATGTGTGTGGGCCCATGTCTTGGAAGTACTTGAGTGGTTTTGAGTACTATATTACATTCATTGATGACTAATCAAGGAAGACCTCGATCTATTTCCTAAAGACCAATAGTGAGGTCTTCAAGAGGTTCCAAGAGTTTAGATCTCTTATGGAGAACCAATATGGAAAGAGGATCAAGGTCTTGCGGTCGGATAAAGGAGGAGAGGATTCCTCCACTCAGTTTGTAGAATTTTTTTCCCAGCATGGGATTAGAAGACATATGATCGTAGCATACAACCCCCATCAGAATATAGTTGCTTAGAGGCAGAACTGGGCTATCACCGGTGAAGCAAGATCCATGCTACACGATTAGAGTTTTCCTCTCTACCTATCGGCAAAGGTGAGTTCTACTGCAATTTACCTATAGAAAAAGAGTCCCCATAGGATATTGGGGAGAATGACTTCTGAGGAGGCCTTCACTGGTAGGAGGCTCGATGTTGAGCACATCAAGATATTTTGGTGCTTGACCTATTCTCATGTCCCATCAGAGAAGAGGATAAAGCTAGACCCCGCAAGCAAGCAAGGGATTCTATTGGGATACTCATAGGTGTTCAAAGCTTACCGTATCTACAT
Organism: Picea engelmannii; assembly: GCA_009831015.1. Classification (NCBI taxonomy): domain Eukaryota; kingdom Viridiplantae; phylum Streptophyta; class Pinopsida; order Pinales; family Pinaceae; genus Picea; species Picea engelmannii. The sequence goes on from ML783184.1 coordinate 110,382, forward strand.
TCCATCACTTAGGAGAGTGGTGGTGAGTAGAGATGTTAGATTTGAGGAGGCTATGGATTTTCAGAGATCTCTTGAGTCGAGAGTCAGTGTGGAGGATGTTGCATAAGCACCTATTGATGTCTCAGATGGAGCACAGCCTCAGATTTCTGGTACACTAGTATCAGGGGTGACAAGGTCACCATGCACAACTTTAGGGTCACAGTCAAAGGTTTTTCAGTTAGAGGGGGAAGAGGCTTCAGGATCTTAGAGTGTTGAGACTAGAACTGAGGTAGTTACTCTTGGGAAGAGAGACCTTACTTATCCATTGAAAAATTCAAAGAAGAGGTGACCTACATGGTTTCAGGAGACCCTGAAGGAGGACAAGGAGAACATAAAGGAGCCCAAGAGCCAGGTCGGAGAGAGTATAACTACATTAATACTTGAATCATATTTGGCTTTAGTGACAAGTATCACAAATATTGAGCCATAGACATTTGTGCAGGTAGTGGATGAGAAAGAGAGAGGTCATGCTGGAGAAGTATGACTCCATTGTGTGCAATGATGTTTGGGAGGTGGTTTTGAGGCCATTAGGGAGGTCATTTTTGACTTCGAGGTGGTTGTACAAAACCAAGTATGTTTCATATGGCATCATAGAGAAACACAAGGCCTATTTTTTGGCACAAGGCTTCTCTCAGATAGAGGGAGTCGATTATGACGAGACATTTGCACTAGTTGCAAGATACACCTCGATCATGAGCATTATCTCCATAGCGGCAGAGATGGGTTGGAGCATTCATCAGATGTATGTGAAGTCCACATATTTGAATGGATTTATAGATGAGGAGGTTTACATTGAGCAACCATACGGGTTCGAGGTGAGTGAGAGGGAGACTTCTGTTTTTTAACAAAATATTGGATATTTCCACCATTATTTAACCTTAAAACAATTATCAAGTAGCAAAAAAATGCATTGAAAAAGAAAGTAAACAGTTATACACTAAAATCCTTGAAATATTAAAATCCTTTAACAATATTTTCTCTATGAAATAATCTTCTCTAAGAAATTCCATACCGTCATAAAAGATTCAATGCACACAAACAATCCAATCCATCATGGTAACAATCACAAAATTACATACTGTCATAAAAGATTCAACGCACACTAATAGTCCAATCCATCACGGTATCAATCACAAATTTCCATACTGTCATAAAAGATTCAACGCACATGAACAATCCAATCCATTAGGGTAACAATCAGAGAGAGAAATCACAACATTGTTACAAGATCATAATTTGAACAACATCGTTATAGGATCGTAATTTGAGAAACTTGTCTGAAACATCCTCTTCCTAATCGAAGTAAGAAACTTTGACATACACCCAACCGTAGTTCAGTTGAATATAATTCCTGTGAAAAGACATTATAAATTATTAGGCTTATAATATTATATAATAAATAAAGATTGGATCAATAAATTGAACTATTTAAAAATTAGATCAATCATATAAACTGTGTTCTAAAGAAAAAATTAGAAGATCAAATTCGATTAAACCCTCTATCAAGTTATATTCCACGGAAGAAAGAATCCCTAATTTTTTTTATAAAAATGAACAAGTCCTATTTATTTTGGTTATTGAACCTATATGCTTGTTGCAATGGATTTCACTACGAATCCCACAAATTCCATACTTTATAGTCATATAAAGACCCTACGTGAAATCTGAGGGCTTTGACAACTTTTGGGTTGGGTGACGTGATCTGCTCACAGACCAGCTTCTAAGGAAACCTATTGACCTCAACCATAAATTTGTAATATCCATATTGTTGGAAATTTGTCACGGTAAAGATTTAGGATTTGGTACTAGCTGTGGAGAATTGAAAATACAATCTAATTACAACAAACAAGAAATTATACCAGTAGTTTAATGGAGCCATATGATAGAGTCAATGGTTTTTTTGAGCAAACAAGAAATGTTCATAGACCTTCCACCTGGAACCGAGAAGTTCCATATCAAAATATAATGTAAAAAAGAAAAATAGATCTACACTATATATGTTTTTTGGGAATTTGCCTAGAAATCACATTCATTTTCACTCTTAATACATGCAAACATTAGACATTCTCTTGCAGATTTTTTCTATAGACCGACCAAGATCTGGACTAGATTAGATGACTTAAGAGGAATGGAAAAAATTTCTTATGTGTTTGTCTGGAGAAATTCATCATTCCATTGTGAAAAAAAACCACCCTAAACATTCCATAATTTTCTTCTCATTAATGCAATGTTAGATATAAAAAGAGTCGGCAGAAGCCATGCAAAATTAGAAGGAAAATTAATGACTCACAATATTGACCGCACTACTTTGAAGATGAATGTGAATATATTGGAACAAGCTATCATAGATTTTGGACCAAGAACAAAGTCCAAAATCAGTCATTAAAAAGAGATGGGGATCGGTGTTGTTGCCTCTCATTGTTTCCTTAATCAAGATAGTCACATTCTAGTTGACTATCTTACTAGACCACACTACCACTAAAAAAATGAGTGGCATTCATGGACAATCATTTCAAATGTCAGTCAGGGAATGCCAAAGCTAGTTCTTAGAGTCTATCAAAGTTTGAATAAATGAACACAAAGTTCTAAAAAATTGTTGTATTAGTAATGACTAGAGTGCGAAAATGCAGTAAACGAGGCTATCACTGGTGAGAAAAACAGAGCTACACTATATATCAAAATCAAAATGTAAGAAAAATAAAAGAGAATATTATAATTCATGCATGAAAATCGAAGAGAATATTATAATTCGTGCATTCCGCATTCAAATAATTGCAACCAGGTTATGTGCATTGCATACCATATTTTTCTTCAAATTGAATTGAAGATGAACCTGAGAAACACACTAAGGCTTGAACCATCACCACAGTCGATTCTCCATGGTCTTTGTTGCTGTAATATACAAAAATTAGAAGAAAACTATGCAATGACATTCGATCATTCTTTCCACGCCAGCCCTACTTTCCTACGCCTCTGATAAGGTCTTCTTCTTTGGATAAAAAAGATTCGTTGGATTCCGTTGGATCAAAAAGTTAAATGACTAGATCAAAAATCTTCGGTGGATTCCATTGGATCAAAAAGATTTGTTGGATGAAAAAATATTGTCTAACAATGTCAGAAGCTCTTCTTGTTTGAAAATATTCCTCCACTCGCACCCTCAACCGGATCAATCTGAGGATGTTCCTGACACATACATATTCCTCTATGATGAAGAGATCCACGGTTTTCATATTTTTAACCAGATCGATGTCTCCCAAAGACCCTCCATTCTTTCACGACATGGAAATTATATATATATATATATGGTCTATATATATATATATATATATATATGGTCGTGTGAATAGAGAGAAATATATGAGATAATGGACTTATTATACTTGGGTATCACATCTCTATTTAGCACTTTTATAGTCATTTCGTTACTTTTGCTGTTGAATTATGCTTGTACTTAGTAGCATCACGTGGGACATTTTTCAGCTATATTGGTTCTGCTACCATTTCCAATGTCCTTGGTCAAGGAGACAACAACCCCCAATATTATTTATGAGGCACCTTAACGAGTCCATGTATTGCATCATTAAATGAATCTTGTTGCATTACCATTAGCTTGTTAGAAATTTGATATTGTACTCTCATAATTGTTGGTTTAGCCTAGTTTTTTAATTAGAGTATTCTAATCCTACAATTTTATGGAAATTACAATATGTTTGGTAATCCTTTCACCCTTATATTGACCAACATATTAGTGACCTTGAAGTTGTTCCTTCTAGTATGAGTGAAATATAACTGTTCAAAATTATTGAAAGTATTTGGTATCTTGGATAAGCTCACAACCCATTTGCAATGGATATTTTAAGTGTTGTTATTTTATTTTGTCATCAACCTCTACACAAGTTGTGTAATTTTATATGAATCACCATCTACCTATAACAAGAGGCGATAGACCAAGATTTGATCCAGATCCATTCCTCTCTTTTCAACCTCATTTTTTGTTGAGTTGTTTATATGTTTCCCAATGTTTGTTGTGAAAACAACTAAAGGATGAACTAAACTATCTCTAAATATACCACCTTTTTGGACATGTAATCGTTGGGATTATGTTACCTATGTAAATATGATTGTAAATATGAAGATTCATAGGTGATAGAAAGAGTCACATAGAAGGTGAATACCAATAGTCAGTCATAAATGTATTTATCAACATTTATGTTAATGCAATAGACAAGTGTGGAGTTGGTATCATAGTGCAAGATAATTCCATGATTTGATCCCTCAACATTTCCTTTCCTCTTGCAAACAGAAAATGCCTCCTCTTTACCTGTTAGTCCCTCTTCCTACTCTAGTTGGTTCTATGTCTCTCTACTAGTCCGTCCACATCCTAGTTCTTCCATGGATTGTTCCAGTATGTGTTTCATTTTTTCTTTTTGAATGTCTTATAAAACCCTGATTTTCTCATCATGCACATGGCTTACCCCTGTGCTAAACCCTAATATGCTTTCACTTTCACTCAAAATTTTACTAGGATTTGTAACACACCTGAAAAAGCATTTAGTACGCATAGTATCGAGAAATTCATCATCATACGCCTGAGAAATCTAGTTCAGCTCATTCTTAGGTGTTGAATATGATCCTGATATCAATTCCCACGTATGTATTTTTACTTTTCGTCTCGACTACTTCACTCATATAGAGCCTGTACGAATCCTCTTCTAGCTTGAAGAATGATTTCGATCATTGCTCGAAACACTAGAATCGATTTCTCATGCATTTGTGGTTGAGATGTTTTTGTTTTTGTCGCACTTCCTACAAAGGTGCCGATGATATTGAGCACCCATAGGATGATGAAACAAAGGAAGAGGAATGTGCAGAGAAAGGCAAGGGTGGTTTTTGAAATAATTTGACATCTGGCCTATTAATAATTTATGGCATTGTTGTGACTATTTTGGGAGTCATTGTGGTCGTAGCGGTTTTCATTTTCTTTGTTCATGGGATCATGTGTAATCTAGATTGTATTTGTGATCATACAAGAGAAGAGATCGGGGAACATACTCAAAGGAAGAATGCACAAATGTATAATAATGCACCTATTGGGACCTACTATCTTATAATATATTTCCATGTGCATTTCGAGTTTCATGAGAATATTTATGACTTATGTATTTAAAGTTCTGAGTTTCCTTCACGACTACCCCCCTTTAACGCACTCACATGCCTCTAGGCCACCAGGAAGGCATATTTGGAAGAATTGAAAGAATGTACTAGAGTAGAGATGGAAAAGAAGAAACATCACACTGTATCATATACAAAATAATTGCAACAATCGATTGTCATGAAGAGACTTAAATCCAAACATTGATCCTTGAGTTATGCTGGCTAAACATTCAGTCAATTTTGGATACCAATCATTATTCCTTCACATTGCCTTCCTTTTCAAGTTGTATCTCTAGTTCTACAGTTGTTTCTTCATTTTTTGGTGTAATCTTTGTGCCACTGGTATATAATTCCATACAATGTTACTATAGACCTAGAAGGGCATACAATACTATATAGCTATTACTTATGGTTTTTAACAAAATATTGGATATTTCTATAAAGATATTTTGATTGATTTTGCAAGCTCAATTGAGACTCCATAGTTATTGGTTCACAATTTTGTTTCCGCTATGCATGAATGAAGGTGGCATAATATGCATTCTCTCATTTCCATCATTGGCATAGTGTTGAGTGGTAAAGAAAAATATCAAGAATGGTACAGAAAGATCAAAAGCACTTGATATTCAACAATCCATGGCATGGAATTTGTGAAGCAATAGTTTCCAATGAAGAAGAAGATGAAACAATTAACCCAGAATAAAATTTGAATAATAGAAGATCAAGTATTCCTACATCAAAAAAATAACATACCATATGGGAGGACAAATACCATAAAGCATATGTTGTGATTCTGCAACAGTAAGCAAAGAGAACTGGAAATCATATAACTCATGGTGAAGATATTAAACCTAGAGTTGAATAATTATGACCTTGTTACCCCCCCCCCATTTCTAGGGGTAACTTGATCTAGATGGATGTCGGTGGCCTCCCACCTATTCAAACTGGCTCATTTTGGCAATTTTCCAATTCGATAGTTTTTTCCTAGTTTTCGGGTCCCTTACTTCTGGGTTTGTTTTGAGGCTTTCCATAGACAATGTGTGGATTCCTCAGATATACCTTTCTAATGAGATATCTTGTGCATAAAACAAAGATCGAATGCAAAAGTTATGACCCCGAGAAGTTGATGTACTAACTTACCCAAATGGGGCCCACATGACTTTTGGCGCTTCATCTCATAGGGTTAGGTTTTTGGATGTCTAGGGTTTTTGACATTCCTGATTATTGTAAAAAGGCCTCGAAAGCCTCATTGTACTCATATTCTTGCAAATGAGCGCAGTTGTCATGTCTATTCTAAGAAATAAGCCACCGCCATTCTAGCAAGCCTTTTTTCATCTTATTTCCCTATTGAATAGAAACCAGTTTTACAGTATATTTGTTATTATGTGTTAAGAATATTTTGATAATAGTATATATTCATTTAATTCTTCTCATAAAATATGGATAAGTGGTATCATAGTGGTCTTCTCCTTGTCATTCTTAATGCATGTCCCCAACAAGGTCAAGGTACAAAGAATTGGGTTTCAAGCTTGTTCCTCTTGAGGATAAAATCTCTCGCATGCCCAAGTGACCTCTGATGGCGAGAGAAAAGAATGATGATGGGGCATGATATACCTTCAAATTTTTTCTCAAGGAATCCCTCACACAAAAAAGGAACAAGATGATGGATAGTTTTGCGCAAACCCTTCTCCATCTACCAACATACGATGCATCTTACTCAAATAGAGGCGTCCCCCCCTTCAAGGTATAAATCAACTTCAATATTCCTATATTTGATGGTCTAATAGATACATATGTTGTAGACAAATGGTTGAATCTACTAGAAGGGTATTTCTCTATCTATAACTTATTGAATAGAGAAAATATTACTTTTGTGCTCCTCAAAGTCGTTCCCCATGTCAAATATTGGTGGGAAAATTTCTGTGAGCAGAAGGAAACAAAGGAGCCCTCATTATTTACAATCGCGGTAACTTGGGAGTCCTCCAGGGATTCTATTAAGGAACAATACTACCCTGTTGGAATTTATGATGAACTGTATACAAAGTGGACCACACTATGGAAAGAAAGAGACCAAGCAGTGCATGAGTTCACAATTATCTCCCATACCTTGCGCACCAAACTGGGTATCAAAGATTCTTAGTGACATTCGGTGCTCCAGTATCATAGTGGTATGCATAGATACATCCAGTTCGAAATGGAGTTTCTGTACATATCATCCTTGCGTGTGGCCATATGTTGTCAAAATTGAGCAGAAGCTCAAACAAAAGATGCATAATTTTGGGCCTGGGAATCCCTCATAGCAAAATCTAGGAAAGGGAAGCCCCAATTCGCAGAATAAAGGACAGAACAAAGAACGGTTGCCTCAGGACAACTATTCTAGGCCATAAGAAAAAAAAAGGACATCAGAAAGACAAAGAAAGATACTCAGAAGTGGTGTGACTTCCATAATATCCCCTGGCATAACACTATTGATTTCCACTTAAAACAGTCATTGGTGGTTGAGGTGAAAGCCAGTGAATCATGTGTGGGTTTCGACTCTGATTAAAAACCAGAAAGGGGGAGATGGATCATTGATGCAGAACCCAATGTTATCGTTTCTACAACCAAGCTCCAATCCGATGAAATAGACGAGCTAGAGGAAGGTGAGCACCTTTTTCATTCATATATGTGGGTGAAGGGTACCCCACTTCACTTCATCATTGATAGCAGTAGACAAAAAAACCTCATCTCAAAAAATTTTGTCAAGTGACTCACCCTTCCGACAATGCCACACCCACAGCCCTACACCATTGGATGGCTCCACCAAGGAAGAAAAATCCATGTAAGCCAACAATGTCGCCTGTCATACAACATGAATCCCTTCAAAGACGAGGTATTGTGTGATGTTTCCCCTCTCAAAGTTTGTAATTTTATTTTGGGCCAACTATATTTATGGAAACGCCATGTTGTATATGATTCTAGGCCTTGGAGTGTTATTATTACTTTGAAAAATAAATTGTACAGGATACCGGAGGTAGTCCCACCTAGTGATATTTCCTTGATCTCTGCCAAGCAATGCAGGAAGGCCATCTCTCAGATGGAAAATTTTGTCTTCTTCATGATTCTCTTTAAAAATGAGTGAAATAACACATCCACATCCAGGGTCTCTACGACCTACCTCTCCACACAATAGAAGCAAGCAAATAAAGTTGTGGAAGCGTACTCAAATATCTTCTCCTCACCTAACAGGGTACCTCTGCATTGTAAGGTCAATAAACCCATCTATCTGACCCCCGATGCACCACTTCCCAATGAACTAGTCTACCATCCCTCTTTGTTAGAGAATGAGGAGATCAAGGGGAAGATCGAAGAACTTATCCATAAGGGGAACATCCATCCCATCTCACCACCTCGTGGGATCCCAATCGTGCTAATACAGAAGAAAGATGGAACCTGACGACTCTGCATTGATTACCGGTCTCTGAATAAAATCACATTCAAAAGCCGACACCTGATTCCACGAATCGACGACCTCCTTGATCAATTCACGGGGTCCAAATAATTCAGTAATATTGATCTAATGTCTGGCTCCCACCAGGTCGTGATAAAGCAGACATATGTATGGAATACCACCTTCAAGTCAAAGGAAGGTCTTTTTAAATAGTTGGTCATGCCCTTTGGCTTGAAAAATTCTCCAACCACTTTCATGAGGATGATGGAAAATATCTTGTGACCATTCACCAATACTTTTGTAGTGGTGTATCTGGATGACATTCTCATTTACAACAAGACATGAGTAGAACACTTGCAACATATTCAACTGGTTTTGTACACCCTGTGGTAGCAAAAGCTATACGCCAAGTTGGAAAAATGCCACTTTGGCATGGACAGGGTCCATTACCTAGGCTACATCGTTGATCAACATGGTGTACATGTGGATCCAACCAAGATCCAAGTCATCCGTGATTGGATAGCCCCAACCACACTCACTGAGATTCATATCTTCTTGGGCCTTTCCATTTTCTACCACAGGTTCATGTTGGGATTCTCCCATATTACATGAGCCCTTAGCCAAGTAGCTAGGGGTGATGCTAAGGAAAAATTTGTGTGGGTTCAGTGTCAACAACAAGCATTCAATGGTTCAAAGCAACACTTATGCTCATCCCCAATACTTTCACTGTTGGACCTACAACAACCCTTTAACATCGAGACAGATGCTTCAGACTATTTTGTGGGCGTCATTCTCACTCAACATAGCCACCTGGGGGCCTATCATAATGAGACACTATCAGATCTTGTCCATAAGTACCCTACTTATGAAAAAGAAATGTACTCCATTATGCAATCATTTTTCCAATTGAGACATTACATAATTCGAAAGGAGAAATTCATCCACATTGATCATAATCCACTGCAGTTCATGCAGAAAAAAGGTAAATTGCAAAATGACTGCCATCAGAAGTGGTCCACATGCAACAATTCCACCTCAAAATCAAGTATGAAACAAGAAGCACCAACCGTGTCATTGATTGCCTCACCAGACTGTCAGTTGCGACACTCACCACGGTGCTAGACTCTTATGGCTATGAGACCTCTAGATGGCCCCAAATCTATGAGACAGACCCATACTTCACCACCACCTACCAAATCTTGGGTGCAAATGCAGTTGTCACTAATTTCCATTAAAGGTTGGGATGTTGTGTCTTCTGGGCCATATCAACGTTCCATCAAGAGAATGAGTGAATCTCATCTGGGAATCCCACTAGAGTCGGGTGGAAGGACACTTCGGCTTCAAAAAGACAGTGGAAATCCTACATAAACATTTCTACTCATCGAAACTTTGATAAGAGGTCAGCAGGTATATCAGGTCCTGCATTTCCTGCACTATTTCCAAACCGAACACTAAGAAACAGGGTGTGTACACCCCTCTACCTACTCCTAACAGGACATGGGAATCCATCTCCATGGCCGACATGTTGGGCCTCCCATCCACCAAGAGGGGAAATGAATGTGTTTTTGTGGTTGTTGATCGCTTTTCTAAGATGGCAATTTTGTCCACCTATAGGAAGAGCATCACAGCAGAGGCCATTGCCAAGTTCTTCTATGAACGAGTATGGGTACATTTTGGAATATCACGAAACATTTTCTCAGATTAGGATAGTGGATTTGTCAACACATTCTAGTCAAGCTTCTGGTCACTGGTGGACACTAAGCTCAACAAACCCACGACCTTCAACCCTGAAACACATGGCCAAACCAAGGTCGCAAATCAAATGATCATGCATATCTTGTGCATGCATAATTCCAAGAACCCTCGCACATGGAATGATAGTCTTCCCTATTTCCATCATAGCTACAATTGAGCCTTGCATAGCTCAACTAGCCACAACCCTTTTCAGGTGGGGTTGGGATTCCAAACATTGGGTTCCATAGATTTTGCACTACCGCTTGCAGTCACCTCGGCCGACACATCTCCTACTCCAAATGAATATGACAAATCCACCCAGTTTATTGAGAATATCTACCACATATGTCAACAGGTTCAGTATATCCTACTGTTACACATCCAAATCACTCAACTGGATAAGTGTCGCACATACCTCTCGCTTGTCGCAAGTGTCGCAACTCCTATACAACTTGTCGCAAAGGTCACGAGTTGGTTATAAGGGTGTCGTAAATACTGTTGGATCATGTCACCGTAATGACGACATCACAAAGACACTTGAAACACCTCACTTACTCAGTTTGAAGGAAGAAAGTTGGTCTACTGAAGTCAAACATCTCTTGACACATTGGAAAGCTTCAAAATTAAGGTTTTGGAAGGGGAACGCTCCTCCAACACTACCTGAGGAGCGCCGG
>ML783184.1:139407-180967 GCA_009831015.1 Picea engelmannii
CTAGTCTCCTATATATACCAAGTAGACATTTTCATTTTGAATCATCTTGTACTTGAACATTTAAGTGGGGTAAAAGGAGGTTTCCCCCTCGAAGAGGCTTATTATCTGAAATTATCTCTTTTTCAAGGCGTTGAGTACTTTTTCTGTGGCTTTTCTATGCTATATTGATATTTGGTTCTTAACAGCAACAATGTACTAGAGTAGAGATAGAATACTAGAAACTTCACACTATAGCATATACAAAATAATTGCAACAATGGATTGTCATGAAGAGACCTAAATCCCAGCGTTGATCCTTGAGTTATGGCTAAAGATTCAGTCAATTTTGGATACTAGTCATTAATCCTTCACATCGCCCACCTTTGCAAGTTGTATCTCTACTTCTGCAGTTGTTTCTTCATTTTATTGTGTAAGATTTGTATCACACGTACATAAGTCTATGAAGATCTTCTATGTAAGATTTGTATCACACGTATCACACGTACGTACATAAGTACATAAGTAATATTGTATAGTTATTACTTCTATTTCTTCACAAAATATTAGATATTTCTATGAAGATCTTCTGATTGATTTTGCAAGCTCAATTGAGACTCCATATCTATTGGTTCACAAGTTTGTTGCTGCTACGCATGAATGAAGGTGGCATAATATTCATTCTCTCATTTGTATCATTGGCATGGTGTTGATTCTGAAAGAAAATTATCGGTAATTGTACAAAAATATCAAAAGAACTTTGATCTTCAACGATCCAATGGAATGGAATTTGTGAAGCATCACTTTCCAATGAAGAATAATACGAAACAAATTACTCAGAAGAAAAGCTGAAGAATAGTAGATCAACTATTCCTACATGAAAAAAATAACCTATGATATGGAAGGACAATGACCATAAAGAATATGTTGTGATTTTTGTGACAGTAAGCGAATAGAACTAGAACTCATACAACTGATGGTGAATCTCTTTAACCTAGAGTTGAAGAATGCTGACCTTGTTACCCCCCCATTCCTAGGTGTAACTAGAGGATATCATGTCTCATGGAATATAATGGATAACATGATCCATGTTGAATTTCAATGCTTAGCTCATGAAGATGTGGTTTATTTAAATTTAGCATGTACTTGAACCATAAACAATGCAACAATACCATACACAAGTGATACAGTAACCATATCACAAGAAGAATAACCATGCACAAGAACACAAGAGTTTATCCTAGGAAAACCATTCTCAATCAAGGGAAAAAACCCAACATTTCTTTGCTATAGATTCAAGAGAAGATCCCCCACACCATAAACCCTAGAGAACACAACATAGTGCTCCTTGACCTAGAACATTGTGCCTAAGATAAGTGCACACTTCATCCATACAACTTGTCTTGAGAGAATGTTACAAGTGTGTGAGTGAGTGAGATCCACAATGGGGATCTACTCCTATTTATATAAGACCTAGCACATCAAAAGGATGTTTTTATTGGAACAATAGGGTCGACCTCTTCAAATAAATAATATAATTAATCATTACACAAATATTACTCTCAGAAAATATAACAAGGGATCCACACATCCTCTAGTGCTCAGCCACTAGGGACACATCCACCTATGCTTAGCCATAGGGACGTCTACTCATCCACAGGGATGTCACTCTCAACAAATCAAATCAACTAAGTCCATAGGAGTACCATCTGGAGAGCCATATAATGTTGACTCAACTAAGTCGATAGGATTCAGATAGAAGACCCTCTCAAGTCATCTCAACTCGGTCCAGAGGATCATGACAAGAGGCCACACGCCATCTCAACTCAATCTAGAGGAGTATGACACACCCATCACATGGGCTCTCTCATAGGCCTCTCAACTCAGTCCAGAGGAGTATGACACACCCATCACATGAGATCTCTCATAGACCTCTCAACTCAGTCCAAACAAGAACGATCTAGAGAATGTCTCATGAAGCTACAATCAACAACACTCCCTCTCAGCTAGGGAGGCATTCTCCACCAAGCCAAGTCTCTCACGGAAGTACTCAAACTTTGTCTTGGCAAGCGGTTTGGTGAAGACATATGAAACTTGCTTGTGTGTGGAAATTTACTACACATGTACTAATTTCCTCTACACCATATCTCTGATATAATGGTATTTGATCTCAATGTGTTTCAATTTATCTTGAAACACATGATTCTCAAAGAGCTTCACACATCTCTAGTTATCACAATGGATAATGGTGGAATCCATCTCATGACCAAACAATTATGCAAGGATATTGCGAAGCCACACTGCTTCATGGTACTCAAAGCCACATAAGTTTGTTTCGTACTGCACCAGGAAACCATGGCAGAACACAAAGTAAAACAACAATCAGATGTGCTCTTCCATTCCACTGTGCTCCCTACCCAATATGCATCAGCATATCCCTACAATTTCATGTCTACACCAGAGGCATATCTCGAGCCATAACCAACTGTGCCTCATAGATATCTCAATACATGTTTCGCTGCTATCCAGTGTGTCTATCTCGGCTGACTCATAAACTGCCAAAGTACAGTCATTGCATAACATATATCAGTTCTTTTGTTAACCAGAAATATCAATGAATGAATCAGTTGTTTGTAAGTATATGGATAAATATCGCTTGACTCAGAATAAGCCTCATTCATCATCTTCAAATTCATCACCACCGGTGTAGGCGTGGATCTGCATTTTGTCATCCCAAATTTCTTCAATATATCGACTATATATTTTCCTTGACTCAGGAAAATCTCATCAGTCCTCTTCCATACTTCTAGTCCCAAGACATAGTGAATCATACCAATGTCCTTCATCTCAAATTCACAATTCAATGCACATTTGCACTCAACAATAAGACTTTCTGAAATGGTGAGGAATAGGTCATCAACATATAGGACCAAAATTAGGCACTCCTCACCAACAATGTGGTAGTATAGGTTAGGATAAAAAAAACTCTTGTTGAAGGCCAAATTCATCAAGTATCCATCAATATTATCATACCACACATGAGGTGCCTGCTTTAGTCCACACAAGGCTTTCTTCAACTTGCCTTATTCCATACATGACATTTTAGTCCATTCAAGGCTTTCTCATGTGTCACGAATCCATTTGGCTACTCAATGTAAAGTTCTTCCTCAATCTCACCATTGATAAAGGTTGTATTTACATCCATTTGATGTAGACTCCAACCCATGGATGCAGCTAGGGAAATGACCGTATGAATGGAAGTGTATCAGAAAACATGAGAAAATGTCTCCTCATAATATATTCCCTCCACTTGAGAGAATCCTTTAGCCATATATCTCACTTTTTACTTCTCAACACTTCCATCAGCTGCAAGTTTGATCTTATAGATCCACCTGGAAGTTACTACAGACTTCCCTTCCAGTATCTGAACAATATCCCACACATCATTCTTCACGATGGACTGATCCTCTTTGGTCATGGCATCTCGCAAAAAATGTTGACTTGCTACTTCTCCATGACAAGAAGTTTCAGTATCAATGATGTGGCTCATAGCTGAAACATAGCTCAAAAATATATGTGGTTTCTTTCTCTCTCGGAATGTACTAGGAGGAGTTGTATGTCCCTCTTCCTCCTATAGAGTCTTTCAATCCCAAGAAGGCCTCTTATGGCCTACTTCAATGTCTTTGGGAACATCAACTGGAGCTATGGGATCAACTGGATCAATAATTGTCTCCCTCTTAACTACAGAAGAGGGAGAAGGTATTGTCTCTTCAATCTTATCATTATCAATCTCCATATGAGATTCTATGGATCTTCAAAAGGACATCTCTTCCTCAAAGGTGACATCTATGATAACCTTGATCTATCTCAAACCAGGGATGTATATTCGATATGCCTTCAAAGATTCATTGTACCCCACAAATGCACTCTTCCTTCCTAAAGGTTATAGCTTGGTCCTCTTCTCCTTGGGTACATGAATGTATATTGGACACCCCAATATATTGAAGTGTCCAACCTCAGGCTTCACTTTTGTGAAATCTTCTTCAGGAGTCATGTTCTTCAGAATCTGATGAGGACTCATGTTTTGAACATACACAGTTGGCATGGATGCCTCTGCCCATAGAATCATAGGTATATTTTGATCATGTTTCATCGCTTTGGTTGCCTCCAAGTGTTAATGGTTATATTCTTGGAATTCTTGTTATCATTTGAGTGTTGACTTATGCCTATTCTTCCTTCATCTTTGTTTTGTTACAAGATTTGTGGACAAGTGAAACAGATACATCATTATGCATGTTAATATCTGAAGTTTTCCTTGTTGGTGATTTTCACAAATAATCCTGAATATATCCCCTAACAAATCGATGCAATATATTAACGAGTGACTTGGTCTTCAAAGATAAATGCTTAAGGGTTTCAACACTTGTTCAGTGAAAATTTATAGTCTCTTTCTAGATCTTAATTGTAACTTTCTTAATGCATGATCTAATACACTTGAATGGTTAAGTAATCCACTAAACGTTCACTTTACTTTTATAGTCACACTGATGTTTGTTGTTGCCAGAAGTTGGGGTTTCTACTTCACTCTTCACTGTGCCCTTTATCTCTGATTTTTTTAGATGGTGATGATCTATCCTAAATACATGGTACATGTGCTTTGAGTACTTATATATTTATTTATTCTTAAGCACTATATATGCATCAAATAATTTCATTTGCTTGGGTCACCTTGAACACTAATTTCAAATAATGATAAATCTTCCCTAATAATCTTTGGTTGTAATACATTTTGAGTAAATGATGGAAAGTGTATCTTGATTGCTGGAATTTTATGGTGCTTCATGAGCATCGTTGGAAAATGAATCTCACATCCTAAATACTTGTTTTCATGGTTAAGATAACACGTTAGTAATCTCTATTGAATAACATAATTTGACACACTTTGGATGATATTACTTTGTTTCCCTAAATTCTAACGTTGATACTTGGGGTTTGAAAGTGTTGACACTTCAGAATGGTACTACAATGAAGATTATCACTGTCCCTCACAACATTGCTACACTTCATATTCTAATGGTTGAATTTACGGTTTCTGGTATAAATCTGATGATAATCTATTGTGGTTAAAGATTGACACTAAATAAAAGAAGTGGGCTTGGTTAGAGATTACTTAATATCACATGCATTTACTAGTTCTTATATTTCTAGTTCTACTAAATTTTACTTTTCCTTGGTCTTTTCCAGCAAGACCAACACTTTTTGTTTATCCCTGGATTCAAGCCAACTTTATTTTTCCAAATTTATTTCACTCCCATATATGGGTATGAGGGTGGGGTGTGGTCTCCCACAACTACACCAATGGAAATGCTTGTCTCCACCGATTACAACCCTTTCATACAGTTTAGTGGTGATCTATTTAAACATGTTAATATCTTATTTCAACCTGAGGGGTCTCCTTTTGAGTTGGAATGAGATCATTTACTAGCTTGTGTTTCCTCCTTAGCTCTAATGCCTCTTGCAATGGCATGGTATTCCTTGTGTAGTCCCTGTAATGATACAAAATTTCTTGTCTCTATTTCCGGGGCTTAAGGTCTCCATGTTCAATACTTATATTACATCGGTCCTATCTATCAACAACCTCTCACTCCCTAGAATATTTCCAGTCTCTTGTAGCATACAAATAGGGAATTCCACCAATATTTTTCGAGGAATTAAGATTCGTAATTGCAAATTGGCATAATGGAAATACCTTGAATGGAAGTTTTTCAGTAGATGTGTAAAAAACAAGCTAGTTCACAAAAGTTGCCACTTGGGGGGCATATTCAAAGTCTACACCACCAGTGAAAAAACAATTTTTTTCTTTCGATTCCAAAGGATTAGTGGATCCATCTAAGGAACTACAATCAAATTCAGTTCCTACAGGCCAACCCAAGCCCCATGTAAATGTGCACTCTACACCCTCAAACCTAAAGTGTGAGGCTTATGAATAAGGTATCTATACATTTCTAGGACGATTTAGTTTTTTTTCACCTTATATGCATACATTTCACATCTTTTTCTTTAGTTTGCTTCCCAATTTTAATATTAATGCATGGTATGATATTCACTTCTCAACATGAATTTATATGAGATTTCTTCTTATTAAGTTTATTCTTTTCATGTGTAATACCTTTCGGCATTCCCCCTTTCTTTCTTCAAGGGTATGCTAGTTAGAATTTTTCTCATTGTCCATTTTTACAACATGGCATAATGTATTACCCTCTGATCATTTTCGGATAATGTTTTTAGCAATCCTCACCATGGTCAAAGCTGTATTGGTACATTTTAAGGGACATACTATGATTCATTATAAAATGAATGGTAATGTGTGGGTTGGGTAGAATATATAGATATGCATTATAAGTTCAAAATAAGATAGGAAGTAAGTGAATATTCTTCCAATTTCGTTTTACATCATCTCGATGTCTAGAGTTTTTTACCAGTAGTTATACAAAATAGATCTGCTTTATGCAGATAAAAAACACTTGTATTTTCACCCCAATGTATCACCAAAGCTATCTTCCAACCATTCAAAAATAGAAAGAACTAGAAGAGAATGCTAGAATCATCATTGCATCTATAATTGTCCCAAGAAGAACATCATAGACAACGATAGTTACTACATATAATTTGGGTTTTTTACGGTAATAATTCATTTTAAATTTATTGGCAAACATGTCACATCCTACAGGTTTGACAAATTGTGATAGATAACTCATGTCTCATCATCTAATGGAAGAAGGAAGAATCGAAAGTACCAGTTAGTCCATGTGTTGACACTACAAAAGTGTTTTTTTTGTTGACCTTCCCAAAAATGACAAGGAAGCCACAACTATGGGTAGCATGGAGTACTAGCCCCATCTAGAATAGTGTGACTTATATAAAGTGCCATGTTCTAAAATTTGATTTAAACAATCAATTACTGGCAGATATGAGCAACAATTGCTTCGACCTTGTTCTTATATAGAACATTATATTTCTCCTTATTGGGCATTTGATTGTCTACTCAAGAAAACTTTAAGGAAATTTTTCCATTCTTTCTTCAACCTAGCGGCCTAGACTTCCTATTTTCTATTCACCTTTTGTACACCATGCACAATCCTTTGCATTCCTATTTTCTACTCATGCCACGATAATACTAAAAAATAATAAGATATTTTAGTCATCTATCTTTTCAATGGGGAAATGAAAGGCATTTCCCATCTTCCACTACATGGAGGGATCACCCATCTTCTTGTTAACAATCAATCCAATATTTGCAAATGTGGCTATGAAGGTGAATTGTACTCTATACTCTTGGATGCAACCAAATACAAAATTTGGAGTGAGAAATGTGTAAAACCAAAGGTTGGGAGTGGATGCAGGGTTTGGCATATTGGAACTTGGAAGAGCATTTCCAACAAAGAATGCACATTGCAGTACCCAACAACACTAGTGGAGGACACAAAAAGGGAGGGTGGGTGTTATTGAAAACTTTTAGAAAGAAGAGTAGTGAAAGACAAGGTGTATACCCCAGTTTTTGGTGTTTTGAACAAGAGAACCATAGTTTGATATGTAGGCTCAAAGGAATTTAAAACCTATGCTCCTAGATGTGAATAGAAACAAATTTTGAAAACTATTCATTCCCCACAATGAAGACTACGGCTTGTAACCAGAAGGACTACGCACAATGAAGTAAACGAGAAAGGGTAACATGTAATGCATGTAGGGGAGAGCTGTGTAAGAATTCAGGACTGTGTATGCCATGGAGAGCAAGGTAATCTAGGAGGATAGTATTGTAAGAGGAAGGAGAAGGAAGGAAGGTCTAACCAAAAAATGTTTACATACATAATGTCGAAGGAGGGTTACATAGATAATGGATGAATGGATGTGCTGGGAAGAGGAGATGAGATCTATAAATGATCTCATCTTTAATATATTTTCTAAATTTTTAATTTGTATATATCTGAATTTTGATTTAATTTATTAAAATTATAATTTTTATTTTTTTTTAAATCTCTAAATAGGTAAGGTATAAGTTGACATTTGCAAGAGTGTCAAAATGACTGGATAGGTTCTTAGAGATGAATCATTACTTCATTCGGTTGATAAGATTAGAACCTAGGTGGGATCAAGTGGGGCCTCAGATCATAACACAATTTTCTTTCAATTCGAGCTGAGAGATGAAAATCCCTCTAGCCCTTTCAAGTTTAACCCAATCTAGCTTAAGGACGAATAGTTTCAAGAATTGGTCAGAAGTGAGTGGAAGTGTTTCGATGGGGGAGTTAGGGTATCTGTTGGAAGGAAATTTGCAGTTGAGTTGAAGGTTGTAAATGTGAAGTTTGTTGATTGGGTAGATGAGAGATAAAAGAAAAGAGATCATGTACTTAAAGAGCCAAAACATGCAATTGCAAACCTTTTCAATAGCAATGTCAGTGGGATTTTTGATAGTGTTGAGAATTAAACACTAAAAGACTTGGAACTGAAAGTGACAAATTTGTTGAGGGATTGAGAAGCCAATTGGAGGATGAAGAACAGAGCCATTTGGCTCAATATAGGTGACAAAAATACAAAAAAAAATCATAGATTTGAAAATCATCAAAAGAACCAAAACATCATCTAGGAATTACCAACCCCTGATGGCAAGACATCAAGAAGTTTCTGGGAACTTTCAAACTTGCGGGTACATCATTTCTCATCAATTTTTAAAGAACCATATATTTCCAATACTATTGAGATAGTCAAGGTGGCTTCCTATTTTCCAAGGTTGGTATCTAAGGAAGACAATCAGGAACTATTTGAAGAGGTTTCCAAGGATGAGTTACTACTTTTTTTTTGTTCTCTCCAAACAGATAAGAGCCCTAGTCATGATGGATGGATAGTTGAATTCTTCCTTGTTTTTTTAAGTTCCAACCTGTAGGGTGATAATCTCTTGCAAGTGGTTGAGGAGACAAGGATATTTGGGAATATTTTAGGCTCTTTCAATTATACCTTTATTGCTTTGATCCCAAAAAACTACAATCCAACAACACATGATTATTTTAGACCAATAGCACTTTGCAATTGCATGTATAAACTAATTTCCAAAGTGCTAGAAGCAAGGCTTAAAAATTTACTTTCAAAGGTTATTTCTCGAGAACGGTTTGGATTCTTAGAAGGGAGGAAGATACATGAAGTTCTAGGTTGTACTCAGGAAGGACTTCATACGATCAAATTGAAAAAATTGTCTACTATGGTGATAAAAAATGATCTTTCCAAGGCTTATGACAAAACTTGTTCGTTATATGTTAGGATATTATTAATTCATGTGGGTTTCCCACTACAGATTGTAAGTTGGATAATGAGATGTGTGACTTTTGTTTCATATGTTATCCTGGTTAATGGGGCAGATTCCTCTTTTTTCAAGCTCACCAGGGGACTGAGACGAGGATGTCCCTTGTCCTCTTACCTATTCATGTAGGTGGCTAAGGGTATCAATAGGTCTATTCTTGAAGCTAGAAGTCCTAGGAATGCACATGGAATTAATATAGGGGAGGTTTTCTATCTAACACATATTTTATTTGTAGATGATGTTTTACTTTTCACTTATGATTCAGTGGAGGGGAGGAAGCTAAAAGAAATTCTCCGTTTGTATAGAAATGAAATGGGCATGATAATAAATTTTGAAAAATATGTTATGTGTTTCAATGAACTGGATGAAGGTCGGGTTTAGATATTGGATAATATGTTTCCCTTTAGACTGTTTGATTTTAATGAGGGGTTAAAATATTTGGGTTTCAATCTAAAACCAAATGATTATAAGAAAGGAGACTGGAGTTGGTTGCTTAGTAAAATAGAAAAAAGGGTCTATATGTACTATAATAGATGGATCTCCTGAGGAAACTTTGGTAAAATCAGTGCTAGAAGTTATTCTTGTGTATTGACATTCTTTGGACCATACATCTAAAGGGGTTTTGGAAAATATGAGGAGGATATGTGCAAACTTTCTGTGGCAGGGGAAGGATGAGAAGGGAGGAACACACTAGACCAGAACTTTTGGGTGGTGTGATCACATAGAAAAATACATACTAAGGAAGCACAATAACAACATGAATCCATGAATCTAACCAAACCACGCATGAATCTAGCAAGACATACTAGTATGGCCCATTAATGGGGAATCGAAAGGAATGCCCCACCTTCCACTATAGAGAGAGATCTTATGCCTAACATTCAGTCCCTGATTTTCCATGGAGTTTAGTCTGGATAAGCATCACACAAGAGTCTGGTTAAGCATCGACCATTGGTGAGGGGAGATATAACCATTGTTGCAGAGGAAAATACATACAGTAAAATACTATTTTCCTAAGTACTTGACTATACATATTATTTTTATTATTTTTTAAATAAACAATAAAAAAATGTTATTATGAATTAATTATTTTTAATTTATTTTTAACATAACCAATAAAAATACTATTTAGAGTTAATTTTATTCCATTATATTTAATAATGTGGTCAATTAGTAAATTCGAAGAGTTATTATTTTTTAAATAGTTGTTAAAATCAATGGAGGATGTTATAATAATAATAATAATAATCCATTTTTAAGGTCAAATCTTAAAGTATATATCTATTGGAAATAAGGGATTGGATCTCCTTCCTCTAACAACACCATTCCTCTAACTATTTATCTAAATTTAATACAACATACTTTGGTCTAAATTTAATACAACATACTGTGTGGAGGCAAAATGGGAAAATTACTCATACCTAAAATAGTAAAATTTTGATCATGTTGATTACTTTCTCTAAACAATTGATCTATTGATGGATTATTAATCATCATGTACACAATTACAATATTAGATGTATTAGAGTTTCAAGAGAAAAAATCCTCATGTAGAAAATTTAGAAATAATATGAAATTTCTAGAGTTCTTACAAAGAAAAAACTTAAGAAATAAATCATTCATTTACAGAGTATTCTAAGTAAAATAATTATTTCTAAGTTATTTATTGTAATTAAATCTATAAATCAAATAACGATAATATAATTTTTTTGGTTTTTAAAAATTAGATAATAAGTGTTTAATGCATAATAATAATAATAATAATAAACATTATCATAAAATATAACATTCTAAAAATATCCACATTATCATAACATATAATATTGTAAAAAGATTACACCATTATTTAACCTTCAAACAATTATCAAAAAATCCACCATTATTTAACCTTAAAACAATTATCAACTGTAAAAACAATGCATGGAGAAAAAGAAAGTAAAGACTTATACATTAAAATCCTTGAAGATACCTAAAGCCCAACGTTGATCCTTGAGTTATGGTAGCTAAACACTCAATCGATTTTGGATACCAATCATTATTCCTTCACATCGCCCGCCTTTGCAAGTTGTATCTCTACTTCTATAGTTGTTTCTTTATTTTACTGTGTAAGCTTTGCGCCACTAGTATATAAGTCCATACAATGTTACTATATACCTAGAATGCCATACAATACTATATAGTTATTACTTTTGTTTTTTAACAAAAGATTGGATATTTCTACAAAGATCTTCTAATTGATTTTGCAAGCTCAATTGAGACTCCATAGCTATTGGTTCACAATTTGTTTTCTTCTACGCGTGAATGAAGGTGGAAGAATATGCATTCTATCATTTCCATCATTTATGTGGTGTTTAGTGGTAAAGAAAATTATCGGGAATGGTATAGAAAGATCAAAAGCACTTTGATCTTCAACAATCCATGACAGGGAAATTGTGAAGCATCAGTTTCCAATTAAGAAGAAGAAGAAAAAATTGACTCAGAAGAAAATTCGAAGAACAGAAGATCGACTATTCCTACATCAAAAAAATAACCTACCATATGGAAGGAAAAATACCATAAATCATATGTTGTGATTTCTGCAACAGTAATAGAAGAGAACTGGAAATCATACAACTCATGGTGAATGTCTTCAACCTAGAGTTGAAGAATGATGACCTTGTTACCCCACCATGCCTAGGGGTAAATTGATCCATATGGATTTCGATGGCCTCCCACCTATTCCAACTAGCTCATTTTGGTAGTTTTCCAGTTCGACAAGTTTTTCCTAGTTTTCGGGTCCTTGACTTCCGAGGCCATTTTGAGGCCCTAAACTACGTTTTTAGGGCTCACTACAAAACAAATATGCACGTCTTGCCACACGAAACATGTGTATTCCTCAGATGTATCTTTCTAATGGGATATCGTGCACCGAGATCATATGCAAAAGTTACGACCCCGTGAAGTTGATGTACTAACTTACCCAAACGGGGCCCTCATGATTTTTGGCACGTCATATCCTAGGGTTAGGTTTTTGAATGTCTAGGGTTTCTGAAATTCCTGTTTATTGTAAAACTCCCTTAAGAGCCTCATTGTAATCATCTTCTTGTGAATGAGTGTAACCGTCACATTTCTTCTCAGAGATAAGCCACCACCATTCTAGCAAGCATGTTTTCTGCTGCATTTTACAGTTTCAGCTTATTTCCCTATTGAATAGAAACCATTTTTACTGTATATATGTTATTATGTGTGAAGAATATTTTGATAATAATATATATTCATTCTGGATAAGTGGTATCAGAGCGGTCTTCTCCTTTTCGTTCTTATTGCATGTCCCCAACGAGGTCAGGGTACAAAGAATTGGGTCTCGAGATTATTTCTATTGAGGACAATTTCTCTCACATGCCCAAACAACCTCTCATGACAGGAGAAAATAAATATGATGGGACATGAGATCCATTCAAAATGTTTCTCAAGGAAGCCCCCTTCAAGGTACAAATCACCTTCGATATTCCTATATTTGAAGGTTCGATAGGTGCAAATTTTGTAGACAAATGGTTGAATCTATTAGAAGGGTATTTCTCTTTCCATATCTTTTAAAATAGAGAAAGTATTACTTTTGTGCTCCTCAAATCCGTTCCCCATGTCAAATATTGGTGGGAAACTTTCTATGAGCATAAGGAAATAGAGGAACCCTCATTATTTATTGTCGCAGTCACCTGGGAGTCCTTTAGGGATATTATTAAGGAAACATACTTCTCTATGGGAAGTTATGATGACCTGTATACAAAATGGACCACACTATGGTAGGAAAGAGATCAAGCAATGCCTAAGTTCAAAAATATATTATATACATTGCGCACCAATCTAGGTATCAAAGATTATGAGAGACATTTGGTGCTCAAGTATCGCGATAGTTTGCATAGATACATCTAGGATGAAATGGATTATTTGGGCATCTCATCCTTTGATGCGGCCTACCGTTAAGCTGTCAAAATAGATCAGAAGATCAGACAAAAGATGCGACAATTTGGTCCTGGGAACTGCTCAAAACAAAATCCAGGAACGGGCGGCCCCAACCCATAAAAAAAAGAACAGAACAAAGAGGGACCACCTCAGGACAACTAGTCCAGGCCGCAAGTAAAGAAGGACACTGGAAAGATAAAGAAAGATACCAAGAAGTGGCGCAACTTCCATAAGATCCCCTGACATAACAATGTTGATTTCCACTCAAAGAAGTCGCTGGTGGCTGAGGTGAAAGCCTCTAAATCAGATGCGGGTTCCAACTCTGATACAGAACCAGAAAGGGGGAGAAAGATCATTGATGCAGAACCTAATGCTACCATTTCTACCACCAAGATCCATCCCAGTGGACCATACAAGCTAGAGGAAGGAAAGCACATTTTTCATTCACATATGTGGGTAAAGGGTACCTCGGTGCACTTCATCATTGATAGTGGTAGCCAGAAGAGCCTCATCTCAGCATAGGTTGTCACACGACTCGTCCTGCCGACAATGCTACACCTGTAGCCCTACACCATCAGATGGATCCACCAAGGAAGTGACATTCACGTCAGCCAAAAATGTCGCTTATAATACAACATCTAGCCCTTCAAATACGAGTTATTGTGTGATGTTTCCCCTCTCAAAGTATGTAATGTTCTTTTGGGCCAACCATATTTATGGAAACGCCATGTTGTATATGAGTCTAGGCCTTGCAGTTTTATTATTACTTTGAACAAGAAATTTTACAGGATACCAGAGGCAGTCCCACCTAGTGCTAGTATCTTTGATCTCATCCAAGCAATGCAGGAAGGTCATCTCTCATACAAGGAATTTTGTATTCTTCGTGATTCGCTCTCAAAATGAGCGAAAGATCGCAACCACATCTAGGGTATCCACGAATGACCTCTCCACATAGCAAAAGCAAGTGGATAAGGTCATGGAATCATGCTCGAATATATTATCCTCACCTATTGAGGTACCTCTGCACTATCGGGTCAAGAACCCCATCGATATGACCCATGATACACTGTTTCTGAATGGGCCAGTCTACTGCCACTCTTTGTTAGAGAATAAGGAGATCAAGTGACATATCCAAGAAATACTCCACAAGGGGAACATCCATCCCATATCATCACCTCGTGGGAGCCTAATCATGCCGGTATTGAAGAAATATGGAACATGGCAAATATACATTGATTATCGGGCCTTAAATAAAATCACAGTCAGAAATTAGTACTTGATTCCCTAAATTGACGACCTCCTTGATCAGCTCATGGGAGGCAAATACTTTAGTAATATTGATCTGAAGTCTGGCTACCACAAGGTCCTGATAGAGGACACAGATGTAACGAAGACCACCTTCAAGTCAAAGGAAGGTCTTTTCAAATGGTTGGTCATGCCATTTGTCTTGACAAATGCTCCAACCACTTTGATGCAAATGATGGATGATATCCTATGACAATTAACCAATACTTTTGTAGTGGTGTATCTGGATGAAATTATCATTTACAATGAGACTTGGGCAGAACACTTGCATCATATTCAACAGGTTCTGCACACCCTTCGACAACACAAGCTATATTCCAACTTGGGAAAATGCTCATTCGGCATAGACAGGGTCCATTTCCTTGGATACATCGTTGATCAACATGGTGTACATGTGGATCCGTCCAAGATCCAAGTCATCCATGACTGGGCAACCCTAACCACACTCACTGAGCTTTGATGCTTCTTGGGCCTTGCCAATTTCTATCGCAGGTTCATGTTGGGATTCTCCCATATTGCATGGGCCCTCATCTAAGTAACCATGGGTGGTGGTAAGGAAAATGTTTTGTGGGGTCGGTCCCAAAAACAAGAATTCGATTATTTGAAGCAACGCTTGTGCTCAACCCTAGTATTTTCACTACCAGACCTACATAAATCCTTTCACATCGAGACATATGATTAATAATATGCTTTGGGCATCATTCCCACTCAACATGACAACCCCATGGCCTATCATAGTGAGACACTATCATATGTTGTTCATAAGTACCCTACTTACAAAAAAGAAATGTACTCCAATGTGAAAGCGTGTCACCAATAGAGACATTAAATTCTTGGGAAGGAGATAGTCATCCAAACTGATCATAAGCCATTGTAGTTCATGCAGACACAAGGAAAATTGAAGAATGGAAACCATTAAAAGTGGTCCACATACTTGCAAAAATTCCACATCAACATCAAGTATAAAACATGAAGCACGAACCGTGTCATTGATTGCATCAGCAGACCTCTAGTCACGCCACTCACCATGGTGATATAATCTTGCGACCATGAGACCTATAGATGGCCCCAACTCTATCAGACAAACCCGGACTTCGCCACCACCTACCAAATATTTGGCGCAAATGAAATTGTCGCTAATTTCCATCTCCAGGATGGGTTGTTGTGTCGTCTAGGCCATATATATGTTTCATCAAGTGAGCGAGCGAAGGTATTCTAGGAATCCAACTATAGTTGGGTGGCAGGACACTTCGGCATCGAAAAGACAGTGACAATGATTCAAAAATATTTCTACTGGACAAAACTTTGATAGGAGGTCAAAAAGTGTATCAGGTCTTGCACTGCCTACGCTATTTTCAAAATGAACACTAAGAAACAGGGCATGGGAATCCATCTCCATGGAATACATGTCGGGATCCCATCCACCAAGATGGGAAATGACTGTGTATTTTGTGTTTTTTGATCACTTTTCTAAGATGGCGATTATGGCCACCTCCAAGAAGAGCATCACAACAAAGGCCACTACCAAGCTATTCTTTGAAGGATTTTGGGTACATTTTGGAATCCCACAAACCATTCTCTCATATCGGGACAGTTAATTTCTCAACACATTATGGTCAAGCCTCTGGTCACTGTTGGACACCAAGCTCAAAAAATCCATGGCCTTCCACCCCCATACAGATGGCCAAACCGAATTCATAAATCAAATTATTGTGCATATCCTGCGCATGTATAATTACAAGAACCCTCGCACATGGGATGAGAGCATTCCCTATTTCTAGTATAGTTACAACCGGGCCTTGCATATCTCAACTATCCACAACCCCTTTCAGGTGGGGTTGGGATTCCAACCATTTGGTCCCATAGATGTTGCACTACCCCTTTTCATCACCTTGGTCGAATAATATCCTACTCCAACTGAAGTTGACAAAGCCACCTGGATCATTGGGTAGATCCAACACATTCATCAATAGGTTCAGGATATCCTACAAAAGTCTAATGACAAGTACAAGCAACACCATGATCAACACTAGGTGCCACATAATTATTAGATGGATGAAAAAGTTTGGTTGCACTTGTAGAAATAACTCCTTACCGGACCCCATCAGAATCTTCTCCCACTCCGTTATGGGTTGTACACCATCACTAAGGTTGTGGGTGATAGTGATTTTGAGATCAACATTGGTCCTTTCCTTGGCCTGCACCCAGTGCTCAACGTGGATCTCCTTCGACCTTATTTCCCACCATTATTAGACACCCCAGAGATAGCAGAACAACTGACACCAACCGAGCTCAACCTATACTACATACAATAGGAATCCAATTATCATATTGTGGAAAAACAAGTCAATGGAACTCGCTAGCAAAGGATCCATCTTTATCAAGTTGTCAAAGCAAGGCAGCTCTTGCACCAAGGAAAGTGGCTCACCTGGGGCCAAATTGAACAACACTTTTATCATCTAATGGGGGCACTCAATGCAATGGATCCCATGTATTCCTAATGGGGGTTTATTGATCCATATAGATTTCGGTGGTCTCCCGCCTATTCCAACTGGCTCATTTTGAAATTTTTCCAGTTCGACAAATTTTTCCTAGTTTTTGGGTCCATGACTTTTGGGGTCATTTTGAGGCCCTAAATAACGTTTTTAGGGCTCCCCACTGAACACATGTGTAGTCCTCGGATATAAATTTCCAACGGGCTATCTTGCACCTAAAACATAGATCATATGCAAAAGTTACGACCCTAGGAAGTTGATGTACTAACTTACCCAAACGGGACCCACATGACTTTTGGCGCTCCATCTCACAGGGTTAGGTTTTTGGATGTCTAGGGTTTTATACATTCCTGTTTATTGTAAAATGACCTTGAGAGCCTCATTGTAATCATCTTATTTTTAATGAGCACAACCGTCATATCTCTTTTCAGAGATAAGCTGCCACCATTTTATCAAGTTTGTTTTCCGCTGCATTTTACAGTTTCAACTTATTTATCTATTGAATAGAAACCAATTTTACTATATATCTGTTAGTCTGTGTTAAGCATATTTTTCTAATAATCTATATTCATTTCGTTCTTCTCATAAAATCTGGATAAAAACTAGAGTATATCATCTCTCATGGTCCGCAATGGAGAACATGATCCTGACCATGATGATGATCAGCATGTCCAAAGATGATAGCTCAACAACCTCTCTCATTCACCTTTACAACTACATGTCAACCAAGGTTTATCACATTCAAGCAACCCAGAGTATGGGAGATGTTAAGTCATCATCACCATGAGGTACGTTACTCCTTCTTTTATGAAATTTTTTTTTCTTAATTTGTTGGGCGTGTGGATGAGAATATTTGGTTGAAGTTCTAGAACAGATCATTGGTTTGGGAAATTGTGTCAATTGCCTTGTTTCACCTCGGTGGTAAACTTATGTTCCCTAGTCCTGTGTTTTCACCACCCAGGGTAAAAGGGGTACTACTGGGGGGCCCTCTTAAGGGTAATTTTATGCTCCCCATCATACTTAACACTCTCCATCTTGGATCCTCTCATAGTTTATTGAAATTTGGTAATGAGTCACGGTCCATTTTGTCATGAGAAGAGGAGTTAAAGGACCAAAGGTTGTTTCATAGCTATTATGAAAAGAGTAATAAAATTATGCTAAAGAAACAAAGGAATGATAGCAAAAGAGGACTAACAGAATCCAGTCCAAATTCAAGCTCTACTCTTTCAGTGCTCACCCCGGTCCTAAAAAATGCAATGTTAATGGCTTGAAACAAAGGGGACTTGCAAATATAATAAAGAAAGACTTAGAAAAATTAAAAATAAGGGGGGATTGGAAAAAATGTCATGCAAATATGGGGTAACTCAAGAGAAATAGCACCCACAAAGGTTCTCATAGACATGGATTCAATGACACCATTAGCCATGAAGTAATCCCTAAAACCATATCACTTTCACACTTACTCTTGAAGGTTTTTTACTTTCCCTCGTCACTCTCCGGACCTCTCACTCTACCTTGGTTATTTTATTTCATGTATTAATGTGGAACACCTAATAGGATTGGATGAAGTGCCTCTCATACTTAACTCGGTAACTCACATGGGGTCTTGGGTTGGTGAAATACTTGATGGGGATACTGAGGTGAATTATCTTACATGGCTTATATATTCAGTTGCAACTTACTTTGCATGTTTTAAGGACTAATGCTTCTTATGATCTTTGGCTAACCATGTTTTATACTTTGATTTGTTTTGGATGGCCCTAAAAGGGTTCTTTAAGGGAATTCGTAGGCCTGAACCAAGGATGTTGTTCCTTTATTGTGGGACCTTGGCACATGTGATTGAGAGTAGTGGGTCATTTATTCACTCACCACCCTTAGATATTGGCTCTCACATCCTCAAAACTCTGGATGATGAACATATGGTATTGGTTTGAGCAAATCCAACCATTATGGTACATTAATGGGTTGGAAGCCCCATAGGCTGAGCATAGTACCCTAGGTCCTATTTACACATAGGATGGAGAACGTTGCAACAAAAATGACTCAGGAATTATTCATATATGATATTCAACCATCCTTTCCTTCAACACAACATATTGAGGCCCTTGACGTCACCCTCTTGACATTGGTTTCACCTTATAGGGTTTGATGTTTTTAGGGTTTGATGGATGGATGGGTACCGAAGATGGTTTGACATGATCTTGGGTGTGGATACACTTCCCTTGACACTTTATTCACCTTGGAGGATGCCACATGGCCTTTGGATGCCTTACCTTAGCCTTTGGAGTCTTGTTGTCACCCTTCCTAGCCTTGACATCTCAGACATGTGGGATATTTTGATTTATTTTTTCTCTTTAGCATTTTGGAAAGGGATAAATGAGGGGTCAGCCCCACTTCTAATTTGATGTTGACATTTTATGTGGAGAAATGCGTTAGTGTAGCCTCATATAATAAGGATACCCTCACTTTCATTTTTATGATCGTCATTCACTCACCTTTGTGGGTAACAAATTTGAATTTTTCACCCTCTAAGGGTTACTAGCTCTCCCTCTCTCATGTGCTATGCTTAGAAAGGTCTCTTGTGGATGGATTTGCTGATTTTGGATGGATATTTATGCAATTAGGGTTACATTCTCTTGGTTTTTTGGATGAATTAAGTGTATTGTTCTATGAATCACCATCTACCTATAACAAGAAGTGATAGCCCAAGTGTTGATGCAGATCCATTCCACTCTTTGCTACCTCATTTTTTGTTGATTAGTTTATATTTTTCCCAATGTTTGTTGTTAAAATGACTAAAGGATGAAATTCACTATCTCTAAGCATACCACCTTGTTGGAAATGTAATCATCGGGATTATGTTATCTATGTAAATATGATTATAAATATGAAGATTCATAGGTGATAGAAAGGGTCATAGAGAAGGTGAATAAAAATCGTCACTCAGAAATGTATTTATAAACATTTATGTTAATGTCATCTAGACAAGTGTGGAGTTACACATTCTTCCATACCTATCTTTTCAGGGGTATCAGAGCACGAGATAACTCCATGATTTGATCCCTTAGTGTTTTCTTTCCTCTTGTGAACATTAAACGCCTCTTCTTTTCCTGTCAGTCCCTTTTCCTTATTTGGTCGATTCTTTATCTCTCTACTAGTTGGTCTACATCCGAGTTCTTCCATGGATTGTTCCAATATGTGTGTCTTTTTTTTTTTCATCTATCTAGTAAACCGCTGATTTTCTCATCACGTGCATGGATTACCCCTATGCTAAACCCTGATCTACATTCACTTTCACTCAAACTTTTACTAGGCTTTGTAACACACCTGGAAAAACATTTAGTACACACATTCTTGAGAAATTAATCAGCATACGCCTGGGAAATCTAGTTATGATCATTCTTAGGTGTTGAATATGAACCCAGTATCCATTCCCATGTATGTATTTTTACTTTCTGTCTTGAATACTTCACTTGTATAGATCCTGTACGAATCCTCTTCCAGCTTGAAGAATTCTTTTGGTCGTTCCTCGAAACCCTATCATCAATTTCTCATGCATTCATGGTTGAGAGGTTGTGGTTTTCATCCCACTGCCTACCAAGGTGTTGTACAACTTGTCTTGAGGGAATGTTACAAGTGTGTGAATGAGTGAGATCCACAATGGAGATGTAATCCTATTTATACAAGACCTAACACATCAAATAGGACCTCTTCAACTGAATAATATAATTAAACATTACACACTATTAAGTATCTTTTACATGGTGGGTCTGAATTGTAACCTTCACAAAATAAATTAGGGTTACAACAAATCCTACTCTCAGACAATATAGAAAGGGATCCATGCATCCTCTAGTGTTGAGCCACTAGGGACATGTCGGCCTATGCTTAGCCATAGGGAGGTCACTCTCAACAGATCAACTCAACTAATTCCATAGGAGAACCATCTAGAGAGCCATCTCATGTCGACTCAACTAAGTCCATAGAAGTTAGACATAATACCATCCCAATTCATCTCAACTCGTTCTAGAGGACCACGAAAAGAGACCACATGTCATATCAACTCAATCCTAAGGAGTATGAAACAGTCATCATATGGGATCTCTCACAAAACTCTCAACTCATTCTAGAGGAGAACGATATGGAGAATGTCGCATGAAGCTGTGATCAACAATACTCCCTTTCAGCTAGGGAGACATTCTCTATCAATCCAAGTCTCTCATGGAAGTACTTGAACTTCGTCCTAGAAATTAGTTTGGTGAAGACATATGCAACTTGCTCATGTGTAGAAAGGTACTACACATGTACTCCTTCCCTATGCACCATGTCTCTGATATAATGGTATTTTATCTCAATGTGTTTTGACTTATCTTGAAACACACAATTCTCGGAGAGCTTCACACAGCTCTGGTTATCACAATGGATAACGGTGGAATCCATCTCATGACCAAATAATTCTGTAAGGAGCTTGTGAAGCTACACTACTTCGCGGAATGCCACACATAATGCAATGTAATATGCTTCTGTGGTACTCAAATACACATAAGTTTGTTTCCTACTACACTAGGAAACCATTGTAGACCCCAAAGTAAAACAACAACCAGATGTGCTCTTTTGATCCACTATGCTCCCTGCCCAATCTGCATCGACATATCCTTGCAATTTCATGTCTACATTGGAGGTTTATCTCAGGACATAACCAATTATGCCTCGTAGATATCTCAACACATGATTTTCTTCTATCTAGTGTGTCTATCTCGAATAACTCATAAAATAACTGAGGACAGTCACTGTGTAGCATATATCAGGTCTGGTTTTAACCAGATACATCAATGATCCAATTGGTTTTATGTAAATATATGGATCAATCTCGCCTGACTCTGAATAAGCCTCATTCATCTTCTTCAAATACATCACGAGGAGTTGCATGTCCCTCTGCCTCCTGTAGATTTTGTCGATCCCAAGAAGGTCTCTTATGGCCTACTGCAATGTCTCTAGGAACATCAAATGGAGATATGGGATCAACTGGTTCAATAATTGTCTCCCTTTGAACTATTGAAGGAGGATAAGGTGTTGTCTCTTCATTCTTCTCACTTTCAATCTCCATATAATATTCTTTGGATCTTCGAAAGGATATCTCTTCCTCAAATGTGACATCTCTACTAACATCGATTTGTCTCTAACCAAGGATGTATATCTAGTATGCTTTTGAAGATTGACATACCCAAGAAATGTACTCTTTCTTCCTGAAGGTTCTAGCTTGGTCCTCTTCTCCTTGGGTACATGAATGTATACTAGACACCCAAATATCCCGAAGTGTCCAACCTCCAACTTCACTTAGGTGATAGCTTCTTTGGGAATCATGTTCTTCAAAATCCAATGAGGAATCATGTTTTGAACCTACACAGTTGTCCTGGATGCCTCTACCCATAGAATCATAGGTAGATTTTGATCATGTATCATCGCTTTGGTTTCCTCCAAGTGTTAAAGGTTATCTACTTGGCATTCTTGTTATCATTTGAGTGTTTAGTTCTGCATATCTTTCCTTCAACTATGTTCTATTACAATATTTTTGTACAAGTGAAACAAAGAAATCATAATGAGTGTTAAGATCTGAAGTTTCCCTTGTTGGTGATTTGCACACATAATCCTGAATATATCCCCTAACAAATTGATGCAATATATTAATGAGTGGCTTGGTATTCAAAGCTAACTGCTTAAGGGTTTCAACACTTGTTCAATGCAAAGTTATGGTCTATTTCTAGATCTAAATGGTAACATTCTTAATGCATGATCTAAGACACTTGAATGGTTAAGTACTCCACTGCTCATGCACTTTACTTGTATAGTCACACTTGTGTTTATTGTTTCCAGAAGTTGGGGTTTCTACTTCACTCTTCATTGTACCCTTTATCTTTGATTTTTTTAGATGGTGATGATCTTTCCTAAATACATGGTACATGTTCTTTGAGTACTCGTATATTTCTTGATTCTTAAGCATTGTAGATGCATCAAATAACTTTATTTTCTTGGGTCGCCTTGAACACTAATTTCAAATAATGATAAATATCCCCTAAGAATCTTCGGTTTAATCTATTTTGAGTAAATGATGGCAAGTGTATCTTGATTGCTGGAAATTTTATGGTGTTTCCTGAGCATCGTTGGCAGTTGAATCTCACATCCTAAATACTTGTTCTCATGGTTAAGATAACACATAAGTAATATATGTTGAATAACATAATTCCACACACTTTGGATGATATTACTTTGTTTCCCTAAATGCTAACATTTATACTTGGGGTTTGGAGCTTTTGACACTTTAGAACGGTACTACAATAAATATTATCACCATCCTTCACAACATTTCTAAAATTCACATTCTCATGGTTGAATTTATGGTTTATGGAATAAATATGATGATAATCTACTATGGTTAAAGATTGACACTAAATAAAATAAGTGGGATTGGTTAGAGATTACTTAATATCACATGCATTTACTAGTTCTTATATTTCTAGTTCTACTAAATTTTCCTTTTCCTTGGTCTTTTCCAGCAAGACCAACACTTTTTTTTTATCCCTAGATTTAAGCCAACTTTATTTTTCCAAATTTATTTCAATCCCATATATGGGTATGAGGGTGGGGTGGGGTCTCCCACAACTACAATGGAAATGATCCTCTCCAAAGATTAAAACCTTTTCATACAGTTTAGTGGCCATCTCTTTAAACATGTGAAAATCTTATTTCAACCTGAGGGGTCTCCTTTTGGGTTGCAATCAGATCATTTACTAGCTTGTGTTTCCTCCTTTGGTGAGATCTAATGCCTCTTTCAAAGGCATGGTATCCCTTGCATGGTCCCTATAATGATACAAAATTTCTTGGCTCTATGTCCGAGGCTCGAGGTATCCTTGATCAATAGTTATATTACACTTGTCCTATCTATCATCAACCCATCACTCCTCTAGAAGATTTCTAGCCTCTTGTAGCATACAAATAGGAAATTCAACCAATATGTTTCGGGGACTTAAGATTGGTAACTGCAAATTGGAATAATGAAAATACCGTGAATGGAATTTGTTCCGTAGATGTGTCAAAAAAAATCTAGTTCACAAAATTTGTCACTTGGGGGACATATTCAAACTCTAGACCACTAGTGCAAAAATAATTTACTGCGAAAATGCAGTAAACAAGGCTACGACTAGTGAGAAAAATAGAGCTACACTATATATAAAAATCAAAATGTAAGAAAAATCAAAGAGAATACTATAATCCATGCATGAAAATCAAAGATAATATTATAATTCATGCATTCCACATTCAAATAATTGCAACTAGGCTATGTGCATTGCATACCAGGAACTGCACTCCTCAACTGAAAAGATTTTTCTTCAAATTGAATTGAATATGAACCTAAGCAACATATTGAGGCTCGAACCATCACAACAGTGTTCGTAGCGGTTTTCATTTTCTCTCTGCACAGGCTCATGCATTCTCTAGATCGATTTTGTGATCATACAAGAGAAGAGATCGAGAAACATACTAGAAGGAAGCAAGCACAAATGTACAATAATGTGCCTATTGGGACTTGTTGTCTGATAAGATGTTTCCATGTGGATTTCAAGTTTCATGAGAATATTTATGACTTATGTATTTAAAGTTATGCGTTTCCTTCATGGCTACCCCCTTTAGCGCACTCACGTGCCTCTAGGCCACCAGGAAGGCATATTTGGAAGAATTGCAAGAATGTACTAGAGTAGATATGGAAGAGTAGAAACATCACATTGTAGCATATACAAAATAATTGCAACAATGGATTGTCATGAAATGACCTAAATCCAAACATTGATCCTTGAGTTATGGTAGCCAAACATTCAGTCAATTTTGGATACCAATCATTATTCCTTCACATCGTCCTCCTTTTCAAGTTGTATCTTTACTTCTATAGTTTTTTCTTCATTTTCCCATGTAATCTTTATGCCACTGGTATATACTTCCATACAATGTTACTATAGACATATAATGTCATTCAATACTATATAGATATTACTTCTGTTTTTTAACAAAAGATTGGATATTTCTACAAAGATCATCTCATTGATTCTGCAATCTCAATTGAGACTCCATAGCTATTGATTCACCAGTTTCTTCCTACTACGCGTGAATGAATGTGGAAGCATATGCATTCTCTCATTTCCATCATTGGCTTGGTGTTGAGTGGTAAATAAAATTATCGGGAATGGTATAGAAAGATCAAAAGCACTTTGATCTTTAACGATCCATGGCATATCATTTGGGAATAAGCAGTTTCTAATGAAGAAGAAGATGAAACAATTGACTCAGAATAAAATCTGAAGAACAACAGATTCATTATTCCTACATCAAAAAAATAACCTACCATATGGAAGGAAATATACCATAAATCATATGTTGTGATTTCTACAACAGTAAGCAAAGAGAACTAGAAATCATACAATTGATGGTGAATCTCTTCAACATAAAGTTGAATAATGATGACCTTGTTACGCCCCCATTCCTAGGTTTAAATTGATCCAAATGGATGTCAGTGGCCTTCCACCTATTCCAATTGGCTCATTTGGTAGTTTTCCAATTCGGTAGTTTTGTCCTAGTTTTCGGGTCCTTAACTTCCGGGGTCATTTTGAGGCCCTAAACAACGTTTTTAGGGCTCCCCACAAAACTCATATGTATTCCTTGGATAGACCTTTCCAACAGGCTATCGTGCACCTAAAACGAAGATCGTATGAAAAAGTTACGACTCCAGGAAGTTGATGTACTAACTTTCCCAAACGAGGCCCACATGAATTTTGGTGCTTCATCTCCTAGGTTTAGGTTTTTGGATGTCTAGGGTTTTTTACATTCCCATTTATTGTAAAAATACCTTCAAAGCCTCATTTTAATCATATTATTGTGAATGAGTGCAGTTGTCACATCCCTTCTAAGAGATAATCTGCCACCATTCTAGCAAGCTTGTTTTCCACTGCATTTTACAGTTTCAGCTTATTTCCCTATTAAATAGAAACCAGTTTTACTGTATATATGTTATTCTGTGTTAATAATATTTTGATAATAATCTATATTCATTTCGTTCTTCTCATAAAATCTGGATAAGTGGAATCAAAGAAGTTTTCTTCTTATCGTTATTAATGCACATCCCCAATGAGGTTAGGGTACAAAGAATTGAGTCTCGAGCTCGTTTCTCTTGAGGAAAAAATATCTCGCACACCCAAGTGATCTCTCATGGTGGGAGAAAAGAAATAAAACGGGACATGATATCCCTTCAAAATTTTGCTCGAGGAATCCCTCATGCAACTGAGGAACGAGATGATGGATATTTTTGTGCAAATCCTTCGTTGACTACCAACAGGGAACACATCTTCCTCAAATGGAGGCACTTCCCCCTTCAAGGTACAAATCAACTTCGATATTCCTATATTTGAAGGTCATATAGACGTAAATTTTGTATACAAATGGTTGAATCTGATATAAGGGTATTTATCTATCCATAAATTCTTGAATAGAGAAAAGATTACTTTTGCGCTCCTCAAAGTCATTCCCCATGTCAAAGATTCATG
The DNA here is from genome assembly GCA_009831015.1 of Picea engelmannii. NCBI lineage: Eukaryota > Viridiplantae > Streptophyta > Pinopsida > Pinales > Pinaceae > Picea > Picea engelmannii. The sequence continues at coordinate 166,065 of ML783184.1, forward strand.
GGAAACTTTTTGTGAGCAGAAGAAAATAGAGGAAGCCTCCTTATTAATAGTCTCTTTCACTTGGGAGTCAATCAGGGATTATATTAAGGAACAATATTACTCTGTTGGAATTTATGATGACCTATATACAAAATCGACCACACTACGACATGAAAGAGACCAAGAAATGCCCAAGTTCACAAATATCTTCCATACCTTACACACCAACTCAGGTATCAAATATATTGAGAGACATATGGTGCTCAAGTATCGCGGTGTTATGCATAGATACATGCAGGCCGAAATGGAGTTTTTAGAGATCTCATCCTTGGGCGCAGCCTACCGATATGTCGTCAAAATTGAGCAGAAGCTCAAAAACAGACATGACAATTTGGGCCTAGGAACCCCTCACAGCAAAATCCAAGAAAGGTCAGCCCCAACCCACAGAAAAAAATGAAAATCAAATACGGACCACCTTAGGACAACCAATCAAGGCCACAAGCAAATAAGGACACCAAAAATATAGAAAGATACTAGGAAGTGGTGCATTTTCCATAATATTCGCTTGCATAACATGGTTGATTTTCGTTCAAAGAAGTCACTGGTGGTTGAGGTGAAATCCTTTGAATTAGATGTGGATTTTGACTCTGAGTCAGAACCAGAAAGGGGGAGATGGATAATTGATGCAGAACCTAGTGTTATCGTTTCTACCACCAAGCTCCAGCACGGTGAACCAAATGAGCCAGAGGAAGGGGAGCACATTTTCCATTCATAAATGAGGGTGAAGGGTACCCCACTACAATTCATCGTTGATAGTGGTAGCTAGAAGAACCTCATTTCAACAGAGGTTGTCAAGTGACTCACCCTACCAAAAATGTCGCACCAGCATCCCTACACCATCGAATGGAATTGCCAAGGAAGTGACATCCTCGTCAGCCAACAATGTCACCTGTCATACAACATCAAGTTCTTCAAAGGTGAGTTATTGTGTGATGTTGCCCCTCTCAAATTTTTTAATGTTCTTTTGGTCCAACCATATTTATGGAAACACCGTGTTTTATTTGAGTCTCGGCCTCGCAGTGTTATTAATACGTTGAACAAGAAGCAAGTGGATAATGTTGTGGAATCATACTAAGATATCTTCTCCTCACCTACCGGGGTACCTTTTCATTTTTAGGTCAAGCACCCCATCAATCTGACCCCCAATGCACCGATGCCTAATGGGCCAGTCTATCGCCGCTCTCTGTTAGAGAATGAGGAGATAAAGGGACATATCCAAGAAATTATCCACAAGGGTAATATTCGTCCCAGCACATCACCTTGTGGAAGACCAATCATGATGGTACAAAATAAATATGGAACCAGGTGACTTTGCATTGATTACCGGGCCTTGAATAAAATTACAATCAGAAACCGGTACCCGATTCGCTGAAGCGACAACCTCCTTGATCAACTCATAAGGGCCAAACACTTCAGTAAGATTGATCTAAAGTCTAGATACCATTAGGTCTCTATAGAGCATACAGATGTATGGAAGACCACCTTCAAGTCAAAGGAAGGTATTTTTTAAGGGTTGGTCATGCCCTTTGGCTTGACAAATTCTCTAGCCACTTCCATGAGGATGATGAACAATATCCTATGACCATTCACCAATAATTTTCTAGTGGTGTATCTGGATGAAATTCTCATTTACAACAAGACTTGGGCATAACACTTTTATCATATTCAGTAGGTTTTGCACACCCCGCGGCAACACAAGCTATACACCAAATTGGAAATGTTAGATTACTGAGAGGGGGGGTGAATCAGTAATAGCACAATTATAATAGTTTTTCTCCAAATAATCCAAGTGTTATATCAATGTAGAATTATTATCCAATAATGAGAAATAAGAAATGAACAATCACACACATACATAGTGCAACAGTGTTTTACGTGGAAACCCAAATCGGGACAAAACCACAAAATTCTTTATCTTATATGTCTTGAAGAATTACATTCATTGGAAGCACCAACTTCCTTTGTTTTCCAGCTGCAAATGGAAGGAGGCTCTAACCCCCTAGTTTCTAAGGCTACAACCTGAGGGAAGCTCCAACTCCCCAATTCTCTAGCTACAACCAGAAGGAGGCTACAACCCCCTATGTTCTTCGGCTATAACCGGAAGGTGGCTACAACCACCTGTCCTTGCCCCGTCTGACCACCCTGAAGTAGAAGTAGAATGATGGAACCACTACCACACTATCACTATGAGGTATACTATTGTAAACATGTACCAATAAACCTGAACCATGCATCAACCATGCATCAACCTGTACCTCAACATGTAATCAACCTGTACCATAAACAAGTGCATCAACCATGCACCAACCTGTACCAAACAATCTGTAATCAACTTGTACCATAAATAAGTGCAACCAACCATGTACCAAGTATGTACCAATCATGTGTCAAGTACTCATCAACTATGACTCATCAATATGTACCAACATCATCAACTATACACCTCATGTATGTGCCAACTCATTAACTACTTGTCTGAACCATGTACCCAAATTGTACCTCAACCAAAAGTACTCATCAATTTCATCATCCAAATATGATTTTTAACTCTGTAATAGACCTGGTGTATATGATCACATACCTATAAACATTCCTTAACTTTAAAAACAAGAGACTATCATTTTCATCAAACGTTTCTTTAATCTCACAAGACTAGTTTTGGATTAGTCAACAACCCTAACTTGAAAAAATAATAACTTTGTACTTGTAATGAATAAATATCTGAAATCGATACACAATGTTCTTCAGTGTGTTTAATGAAATTCCTCCAGGGGTCACTACATGGAACCTCTCAGAAAATGATTTGTTGAAAAAATGGCACACCATGCTAAATTCTGGCTTATTCTAGAGAACGACCTTGTAGAGCGTTCCCCACACAAAATATTTGTTGAATTGATTTGAAACTATTAAACAACATACTAAAGATTGTACTCTAACCAACACATTTGTTCTTACTAAATTTTGATCTTTTATAAATAAGTTATGACGTTTTTACCCAAAACACCATATAAAGCATCATCAAAAGAATTTATCCTTCCTTGAATTTCGGCCTTCTTTATTCACTTTCCTCAGAAATTAGGATTATATATCCTTTGGTTACATCATACACCTATAGGTATTCAATATTCTCAAGTGTGTCTTAAATGAGAGAGCCTTGCCTCTTATTTATACTCTCTAATTAGCTTCCTTAAAACCATCTTCCAGGTCACTTTGCCCACTTTCCTTATTTTAGGGTTAACCCACTTCTAATTTCTCTATTAAATTTATTATTGAATTAATTTATTTTGTATTCACTTTGAATTATAGTACACTCATCACTTCACTTTATTATTTACCTTTTAAAATCTCTTAAACCACTTTGACTACTTTGACCTTTTGGGGCTTCTAGATGACATATGAGGGTCCTCCAACTTCGTAAGGCCATAACTCTCAAATCGTGAGGAGTTATGTGAAGTTCCACATACCACCAGAAATGGAATGAAATGTACTATCCATATAGAATAATATTACCTAAAAATATATCAAAAATCATACCGTTATCCATCAAACAAACTTGGGTCCATTACCCAAACCTGGGTTCTCCAACTTCTCATGGCCATAACTCTCTAACCGTGACGAGTTATGTGATGTTCCACATACCATCGGAAATGGAAGGACAAGCACTATCCATATAGGACAGTTTCACTAAAAATTTCACTAGTGTTCATCTCATTATTCCACAAATAATCATGGGTTATCTAACCATACTTCTAGTATAACTCAATCTGCAAAGCGTCTTCCCGTGAGGGTTTCACCATAAGGGGACCACTTTGGAGTTCATCCATTTCTACTTATTATAAACCATGAAAAGACAATAACGAGTCATCTTTATATCAAACAATCTTGGGTCTGCTACCCAACCTTTGTGCTACGAGGATTTCTTCAAGGGTTGACATCAACGAAAACCAACCTTAATCAACAATCTCCCCCTCTGGCATTGATGGAAACACTCTGATGAAATAATGAAATCATATCACTCATGCTCCCCTTGGAACCATGCCTCTTTCCTCTGCCTCTGTCCTCTGCATCTGATAAATCTCCCCCCCTTTGTCATCAATGGCAAAGGTATCTTTCCATCTGGGGTTGCTCCCCCTGATTGAACTATCCTCTTATGGTGCTTCCTCGTGTAAATATACGACATATAAGATAAGCATTAAACAAGAATTCATTTTGGAGTAGAAATAACTCCAAGTATCTGGAAAATATATTCAAAGGATTCTCATGAAAGTGGTTTTTTGAAGATGTCTTCCACTTGTTCTTTTGTGCCCACATACTCAACTCAGATGTTCTTTTCTGCAACCTTCTCCCGTAGAAAGTGATACTTTATTGGAATGTTCTTTGTCTTGGAGTGCATCACCAGGTTCTTCGAGATACTGATGGCACTTGTATTATCACAATAGATTGGAATGGGCTCATCATACTCAACCTGTATATATGTCAGAGTTTGTTTCATCCAAAGAACCTATGTACAACATGATGTTGTTGCAATATACTCTGCCTTGGCTGTAGATAAAGATATTGATGATTGTTTATTTCTTATCCATGATACTAAACACTCACCCAAGTAGAACGATGCTCCACTGGTGCTTCATCGGTCATCAATACAACCTGCCCAATCTACATCTATGTAGGCAATAAGTGATAGATCCTTTCCTTTTGGATACCATAATCCAAAATCCTTTTTTCCTTTGAGATATTTGAAAATCCTCTTCACTGCTAACACATGTGACTCCTTTGGTGCTGCTTGAAATCGTGCCACCTTTCCAACTACCTGCATTACATCTGGTTTGGATGTTGTCACATATAGTAGTCTTCCAATCATTGACCTATATTGGCTCTAATATGTAGACTTTGAATCATCATCTTTTCTCAACTTGCAACTGGTTTGCATGGGAGTGATAACTAGTTTGCAATATTCCATTACAAAGCTCTTTAGAATTTCTATGATATACTTGGTTTGAGAAATAAATATTCCTTGGTTGCTTTGATGTATCGGAAGTCCCAAAAAGAAATGTAGTTCTCCAAGTAATGACATTTCAAATTCATTCTGCATATCTTTTTCAAATCTTCGGCTTACGCTGTCATCATCACTACCAAAAATAATATCATCAACATAAACTTCAATTAATAAAATATTACCTTCACTTACCTTGATGTAGAGGTTGTTGTCTGCACTTCCTTTTTTGAACCTTGCCTACTACAGATACTTATCCAGTCTAGAGTACCATGCTCTAGGAGTCTGTTTTAGACCATACAAGACCTTCTTTAATTTACACACATAATTTGTGTTCTCTGACAACTGAAATCTTTTTGGTTGTTCAATGTAGACTTCTTCTTCAAGTTCCCCATTCAAAAAAGATGATTTTATGTCCATCTGATATACTTTAACATTTTTGGAGCATGCATAGGCTAAAAGAAACCAGATTTCTTCCATTCTAGCAACTGGGGAAAATGTCTGTTCAAAGTCAATTCCTTCAATTTATGCATATCCTTTACATATCAAGATAGATTTGTTCCTTTTAACTTGTCCATCTTAATTTAATTTATTCCTGCAAACCCATTTTGTGTCAATCACATTCTTATTCTTTGGTCTTGGAACCAGTCCCCAAGTGTCATTTTTCTCTATTTGATCCAATTATTCATTCATGGCCTTATTCTAAAATTCATCCTTGTTGGCTTCTTCAAAACATTTTGGTTCAATTGTAGATAAGAATGCTAGGTGTGTTTGTTCTGGTGAACGGATTTTTCTTCTAGTCTCAACTCCTGCATCTTTGTTTCCAATAATCTGATCTGAAGGATGATTCTTTTGTACTTGTTTGCTAGGTGTCTTTGAAGATACTTGCTGAACTTGCTCTTCTATTTCTGTCAGATTCTCTTTATCTTCCTCTTCTACTTCATCTTTTGCTTCTTCTTCTTAGAAAAGTTGTTCCATTGATTTGTTTTTTTTTTCCTTTGATTCTGGTCTGCCTGTTTCATCAATTGTTACGTCGATGCTTTCCACAACGTTGTTCAATATTAGATTGTAACACTTGTATGCTTTCCTTGTACTTGAGTAACCAACAAGTACTCCTATGTCCACAAGAGATTCAAACTTTCCCATTCTTCCATATTCTCTTTTGATGTAGCATTTGATTCCAAAAACTCTAACGTGCTTCATATTTGTTGTTTCTAAGAGTTAATTTGTTTTGAATGTGAACTATTGTATGCACTGCCTGTGTCCAAAATATATCTGTCAATTTCGAATCCATTAGCATTGTTCGAGCCATTTCCTGTACTGTCATGTTCTTTCTTTCAACAACTCCATTCTGTTGAGGTGTCCTAGCAACGTAGAATTGTCTTTTTATTCCATGACTGCAGCAGTAGTCCATATATTCCTTTGAAGTGAACTCTCCTCCATTATCATATCTCAAGCATTTGATTCTTGAATCCATCTCATTTTCAACCATTTCCTTGTAGATCTTGAATTTTTCAAAAGCTTCTGACTTGTTCTTGAGAAAGAAAACTGCAGTCATTCTTGTATAATCATCAACTAATAACATAAAGTATCTCTCATATTTTAAGACCTTTCTTGTAGTTGGTCCAACTAGATCAGTATGCACAATTTCCAGTGGTCTTGTTGTTGAATATTCCTTTGATTTGAACCTGGTTTTTGTTTTCTTTCCTTGGTGACAATGCTTTCATAAAGTGTTGGTTGGTTTCGTGATCTAGGGCATTTCTCTGACTACTTCTCTTTTTCTGACTTTGACAAGCTTATCAAAATGCATGTGACCCATTATTCTGTGTCATAGCCAACTTTCATCTTCCCTTCCTATACAACACTTTTCATTTCCAATTTCACTTAACACATATATGTTGTTTGAAGTTCTTGCAGCTATACCGACCAATTTCCCTGAACCTTCTCTTCTTATCTCACACTTTTGTGAATCGAAAGTAACTTCATGACCTTGGTCACACATTTGACTCACACTTATAAGATTATGTTTCATATCTTCTATCAGTAGAACATTTTGTGCATTTTTATTCTTGTTCCGAATTCAGACTATGCCTTCTCCAATGATTTTGGTTGAATTATCATTTCCGAAGGAGACTGATCCATTTCTTTCATTTCACAATGTAAGAAATTTGTCTCTATCACTTTTCATGTGTTTTGAAAACCCACTTTCAACATACCAACTGTGTTTCTTCTGCTTAGCTTGTAGAGCGACTGTGCATTCTTCATTTCTATACTGATCTTTCTTTCTTATCCATGTCATTTTCTGAGGTTCTTTTCTGTGACTATTGTTATTTTGTTGAGGTACTTTAGGAGGGGATGTCATTTTGCAATTTTTGGCCATGTGTCGAAAATTGTTACATTTGTAACATTCCACTTCAGTGCTCAAATATTCAAACCTATTGTAACTTCTTCGTTGTGTTTCACTAGGTCTTCTTAAGTAACCCCTTTGTGTACTCCTCTCAAAGTTGTTATTCTTCCTGTTGTTAGCTCTGCAATTCACAACATTATGTCCAAAATGATTACATGCATAACATAAAAGAAAAAATATAGTTTGATACCTGGGAGTTGAATATCTTCTGAAAGAAGGTTCTCTTATGAATCCTTCTTCTTGAGGCCTATCTATCTATTGTTGATTATGAAATCTAAATCTTCTCGATGGAGGAGTATCCCTGTAATATTCCTTGTACATCTTCCTATCCCCTTTGATTGTTTCTACATAGATTTTTGGATTTGTTTCTTGCTCTATTTTTTTGGAGCTTGATCCCTTTTATGTCTGATTGTATCCAAGTCCAGACTTGTCAAGATGAGATTTTTGACTGCTGATAATGTCATCCAGAACTTTTGAGCTATTCTGTATATTTTTCTTTTGAATATCCTTTCTTAGTGTGACAATATTTTCTTCCAAGTTTCCAATGATCTTTTCATTTTCTTCTAGTTGTTCTTTGAGAGCTTCTTCAATTCTTTTATCTTCTTCTATTTGAACCTTCAATATTGTGATCTTTTGTTCTAGTTCTCGAGTGTCCTTTTTCTTCTCTAGTTCTGCTTGTAGTTTCTTGTATTTCTTATTTTCTCTTCTGACAACTTCTATGGAACACACTAATTAAATTTTACAACAAGAGACTAGCATTTTCATCAAATGTTTCTTTAGTCTCACAAGACTAGTTTTGGATTAGTCAACAACCCTAACTTGAAATAATCATAACTTTGTACTTGTAATGAATAAATATCTGAAACTGATATACAATGTTATTTAGTATGTTTTATTCAATTCCTCTAGGTTTCACTACTTGGAACATCTCAGAAAAGGATTTATGGAAAAAATGGAACATCGTCCTGAATTCTGGCTTATTCTAGAGAGAGACCTTATAGAGCGTGCCTTGCACGAAATATTTGTTGAATTGATCTGAAACTGTTACATAGCATACTAAAGACTGTACTCTAACCAACACATTTGTTCTTATTGAATTTGGATATGTTATGAATAAGTTATGGCATTTTCATCTAAAACACCTTAGAAAGCATCATCAAAAGAATTTATCCTTCCTTGAATTTCGACCTTCTTTCTTCACTTTCTTCATAAATTTGGCTTAGATATCCTTTGGTTACCTCATACACCTATATTTATTCAATATGCTCAAGTGTGTCTTAAATTAGAGATCCTTTCCTCTTATTTATACTCTCCAAGTAACTTCCTTAAAAACATCTTCTAGGTCACTTTGCCCAGTTTCCTTATTTTAGGGTTAACCCACTTCTAATTTATCCATTAAATTTATTATTGAATTAATTTATTTTGTATTCACTTTGAATTATAGTAAAATCATCACTTCACTTTATTATTTACCTTTTAAAATATCTTAAACCACTTTGACTACTTTGACCTTTTGGGGCTTCTAGATGACATATGAGGGTCCTCCAACTTCGTAAGGCCATAACTCTCAAAGCCTAAGGAGTTATGTGACGTTCCACATACCACCAGAAATGGAATGACATGTACTATGCATATATAATATTATTACCTAAAAATATATCAAAACTCATACCATTATCAATCAAACAAACTTGGTTCCATTACCCAAACACGGGTTCTCCAACTTCTCATGGCCATAACTCTCTAACTGTGAGGAGTTATGTGACATTCCACATACCACCGGAAATGGAATGAAAAACACTATCCATATAAGATAGTTTCAATTAAAAATTCAATGACATTCATCTCATTATTCCATAAATAAGCATGGGTTCTCTAACCATACTTCTAAGATAACTCAATCCGCAAAGCGTCTTCCCATGAGGGATTTCACCATAAGGGGACCACTTTGGAGTTCATCCATTTCTACTTATTATCAACCATGAAAAGACAATAATGAGTCATATTTACATCAAAAAATCTTTGGTCCATTACCCAACCTTTTTTCTATGGGGCTTTCTTCAAGGGTTGACATCAATGACAACCAACCTTAATCAACAGGAAAAATGCTCCTTCGACATGGACAAGTTCTATTACCTCAGATGTGTCATTGATCAACATCGTGTACATGTGGATCCAACCAAGATCCAGGTCATCCGTGACTGGACAACCCCAACCACACTCACTGAGCTTAGAAGATTCTTGATCCTTGCCAATTTCTACCGCAGGTTCATGTTGGGATTCTCCCATATTGCATGGGCCCTCAGTTGAGTAACCAGAGGTGGTGGTAAGGAGAAATTTGTGTGGGGATGGTCCCAACAACAAGAGTTCGATGATTTGAAGCAATGCTTGTGCTCATCCCAAATAATTTCACTACCGGACCTGCAACAACCCTTTGACAATGAGACAGATTCTTCAAACTATGATGTTGGTGTCATTCTCACTCAGCACGGCCACCCCATGGCCTATCATAATGATACACTATCATATGTTGTCAGTAAGTACCCTAATTACAAAAAAGTAATGTACTCCATTGTGCAAGACTATCGCCAATGGAGACATTACATTCTTGGGAAGGAGACAATCATCCACATTGATGATAAGCCACTACAATTCAAGCAGACACGAGGAAAATTGAAGAATAACCGCCATTAGAAGTAATTCACATACTTGCAAAAATTTCACCTCAACATCAAGTATAAAATAGGAAGCACCAACTGCTTCGTTGATTGCCTCAGTAGACTTCCAGTCGCAACACTCACCACAGTGCTAGACTCTTGCAACCATGAGACCTTTGGATGGTCCCAACTATATGAGACAAAGTCAGACTTCGACACCAACTACAAAATGTTGGGCGCAAATGCAATTGTCACTAATTTCCATCTTCACGATGGGTTGTTTTGTCATCTAGTCCATAGATGTGTTCCATCAAGCGAGCGAGCGAAGATGATCTAGGAATCCCACTACAGTTGGGTGGCAGGACACTTCAATGTCGAAAAGACAGTGGAAATGTTGAAAAAAAAAATCTACTGGTCGAAACTTCGATAGGAGGTCAACAAGTATATCAGGTCCTACACTACATTCACTATTTCCAAATCGACCACTAAGATACAAGGCTTGTACACCCCTCTTCCTACTCCTAACATGCCATGGGAATCCATATACATGGACTACATGTCGGGCCTCCCATCCCCCAAGCGGGGAAATGACTGTGTTTTTTGGTTGTTGTTCGCTTTTCTAAGATGGCAATTATGGTCGCCTGCAAGAAGAGCATCACAACAGAGGCCAGTGCCAAGATATTCTTTGAAGGAGTCTAGGTACATTTTGGAATCCCACAAACCATTTTCGTAGATTAGGACATTCGATTTCTCATCACATTCTTCTTGAGCCTCTAGTCACTGCTAGACACCAAGCTGAACAAATCCATGGCCTTCCACCCCTAGACAGATGGTGAAACTGAGGTTGTAAATCGAATGATCATGCATATCCTGCACATGTATAATTCCAAGAACCATCACATATGGGATGAGAGTATTCCTTATTTCCATCATAGCTATAAATGAGCCTTTCATAGCTCAACTAGTCACAACCCCTTTCAGGTAGGGTTGGGATTCTAACCATTGGGTCCCATAGATATTTCACTACCCCTTGCGATCACCTTAGTTGACTCATCTCCTTCTCCAACTGATGCTGACAAAGACACCCATTTCATTGAGCGAATCCAACACATCCTTCAATAGGTTCAAGACATCCTACATAATTCCAATGATAAGTACAAGCAACTCCATGATCAACATTGGATGCCACATCAGTTTCAGGTGGGTGATAAAGTTTGGTTGCATTTGCAGAAAGAACGCCTTACCAAACCCTATCGATATATTTATCCACTCCATTTTGGGCCATACACCATCACCAAGGTAGTGGGTGATAATTCTTTTGAGCTCAACATTCCTCCTTTCCTTGCCTTGCACTCAATGTTCAACGTGGATCTCCTTTGACCTTATTTCCCACCATTAATGGACACCTCAGAGATAGAAAAACAACTAACACAAACAAATATCAACATCGAATACATACAAAATGCATCCAGTGATCATATTGTGGAAAAATAGGTCAAGGGCACTTGCCAACAAAGGATCCAACTTTATCGAGTTGTCAAAGAAGGGCAACTCCTGCACTAGGGCAAGTGGATCACTTGGGGCCAAATTCAAAATAAATTTCCTCATCTAATGGGGTAAATCAATGAAATGGATACCATTTGTTCCTAAGGGATATGATTGATCCATATGGATTTTGGTGGCCTCCCACCTATTCCAACTGGCTCATTTTGGGAGTTTTCCAGTTCGACAGTGTTTTCTTAGTTTTCGGGTCCTTAAATTCTGGGGTCGTTTTGAGGTTGTAAACAATGTTTTTAGGGCTCGCCATAGAACACATATGTATTACTTGGATATAAATTTCCAACAGGATACCGTTCTCCTAAAATGAAGATCGTATGAAAAAGTTACAACCCTGGGAAGTTGATGTACTAACTTACCCAAATGGGGCCCACATGACTTTTGGCGCTTCATCTCCTAAGGTTAGGTTTTTGTATGTCCAGGGTTTTTTACATTCCTACTTATTTTAAAACTCCCTTGAGAGCCTCATTGTAATCATTGTCTTGCAAATGAGCGTATCCATCACATCTCTTCTCATATATAAGCCTCCACCATTTTGGCAAGCTTGTTTTTCGATGCATTTTACAGTTTTAACTTATTTCTCTATTGTAGAGAAACTAGTTTTACTATATATTTGTTATTCTGTGTTAAGAATATTTTGATAATAATATATACTCATTTCATTCTGCTCATAAAATCCGTATAATAACTAGAGGATATCATGTCTCATGGTCCACAATGGAGAACATGATCACGGTCATGATGATGATCAACGTGTCCACAGTGTTGGGTAGGTGTTATATTCTTTGCATGTGTGTGTGTGGGCATGTCAGATATGACAACTATGTCTGCGGTTTTTTCTATTTTTAGTGGTTTTGTAAATTAATCCCAGATTAAGGGATTAGGGTTTTGGTATCTACAGAATACCTAAAAGCATTGTATATTTATTGTATAGTGAATGGTGAAATTTGATATAATGAACATAAGAAAGGTTTTCCTGATTGAGGGTTTCCGGTATAAATCTCTTTTTACTATGTGAATGAGCCATTGATTAATTTATGTTTTGCTTAAGAATCTGTATGCATTTCTTTACTTCACAGGTTTAAAACTTACATGTAGTATCAGAGCTCATTTTTTGCTTCAGAGGGATGCCTTTGTTGTTGAGGGTTTGGCTCAGTCTTGATATATCAAGTTTATCTTGGGTCTGTGATAAACCTGGGTTTAGTGGGAGGTTTTGAAATGGAGATTCAAGTATATAAAGAGGAATGGCGAGCTCATCTAGAATCGAGATAGAGAATTTCAACAATAAAAACTTTGAGCTATGGAAGCTCAAGATGGAGGACCTTCTTGTAGACAAAGAACAATAGATCGTTGTGGATCCTGGTACACAACCCACTGGTACACTATCTACTAGCACACAGGCTACTGGTACAGTACCTACTAGTACACAAACTACTAGTACACCACCTACTGGTATGTCGAAAAAATATTAGGAGAAGTTGGACAGAAGAGCAAGGAGTACTATTCGACTCTGCCTGGAAGATTCAGTTTTTTTGAATGTCTCGGGAGAATATACAACCAAGGAACTATGGGATAAGTTGGGGAATTTGTATCAATCAAAGTCCTTGGTAAACAAGTTTTTTATTTGGAAGAAGTTGTATCATCTTAGGATGGAAGATGGAGATTCTGTGACAAAACATCTAAATGCCTTTAATACTCTGGTAAGTCAACTTGTCTCTATTAATATTGTGATTGCAGAAGAAGATAAGTGTATTACTTTGTTATGTTCTTTTCCAGACTCTTGGGATAATCTGGTTGTAGCAATTGGTAGTACCACTGAATCTACATTGAAGTATGAGGATGTAGTTTCATCCTTGTTATCTGAAGATATGAGGTGGAAAAGCATGGATAGTCATAGCACAAATGCTTTATTTATAAGAGGCCATCCCCAAGACAGGAATCCTGGTAATCCTTTGGGGGGGGAGATCTAAATCTACAGGTAGATCTAAGTCTCCAAGAAAATCTTTGAGGAAATGCTAGAATTGTGGTAAAAGAGGGCATTATAAGAAAGATTGCAATTCTAAGAAGGTTGATAAACCAAAGGGATCTGATAGTACCTCTTCCACAGAGGAAAAAACCTCCACTAAAGAAGGAGGTGATATTTACCTGGCATCTATAGCTACACATGCATATCATGATGCATGGTTGATCGAATCATGTGTGTCATACCATATGACTCCTCACAGGGATTCATTCTCTAAATATGAAAAATACAATGTTGGTGATGTATTCCTAGGAGATGTCTCGACAACCAAAATCTTGGGACGTGGAATGGTTAAGTTACTACTAAAATATGGAAGGATTAGAACTCTCCCTAGGGTTCTGCACATTCCAAAACTATCCAGGAGACTAATATCTGTAAGCAAGTTGGATGATGCAAGAGTGAAAACTGTATTTAAAAATAACACTTGCAAGATGGTACGAGGAGCAATGGTGTTGATGAGGGGAGTTCAGTGTGGACCTATGTACAAGTTGTTGGGAATCACTTATACTAATGGGTGTAATAGTTCTGTTGTCCTTGAGCAGAAAAATAAAGAAGACAAGACGAATACCATCCCTGAAAAGAATACCATTTTGTTGTAACGAACCGCCTCGTTACGCCAACCATTCTAAAGATAGGTGCAATTTTTTTTTGAAGTGTGTGTGTGCGTATGTGCAAGGATACAACTACAGTCTTCTCGAATCTGCATCGCCACCGGACGACGATATGACGCAACCAGGATGAACATAAGAATATGACCAGGACGCACGATACTTGACCACATGCATGAATGATGATCGCACGACAAGCAAAACTGACTGCTAAAAGCGACTGACCTCCCGCCCGTCCTACCCTGCAAGGTTAGGACCTCCAAGACACATAAGCAATGCTCAAGCCCGGTTTCCCATCGTCTTTAACCATTTAAGGTCTCAGGGCTGGCGACTGTTCTGAGGAACATGGAGGTGTCTACATCCCACCCGACACAACCGACCAAGCAAAAACTGACCAATATCAAGTACAACATGAATAAGAAGGACAAAATGCGCCCCTTACGGAAGGCGCGCGACATCGACTCTGACAATGAACGCCCAAGTTCTACATTAATCAAAGAATCAACAACCCTCAATTACCAACTCCGAGTAGTTTATGTTACGTAAAACCAGGACCTTCCAACTAAGTATGTCTTATCATTATCAGTAGATTACACAACCTTACAACAAGTTAACCACA
>ML783184.1:185583-208955 GCA_009831015.1 Picea engelmannii
ATATAATCAATAGTATATCATCAAACGAAACAATATCATCATAAATGAAACAACTCAAATACCCCACTCCCTGACTCAATCCGGAGTCCAAGGGAGTCCCACAGATGCCTCTGCATCCTCCAGGTCCGACACCCTGCACACTCCAGGAAACTGAGTCAGCAGCACCTGTCTACACTAAGGTAGTAAAAACATCCTGTCATATAACTCAATGCATCATAATGAAAGAAAAGTTTTATCATCATATAAATCCAGATCACTTGCGAGCAAGTGTCCTCAAAGAATAAGTTTGGTATGTGTGCCAGAGCGGGATGTTACATTTGTGGCATCAAAGACTAGGGCATATTGGAGAAAATGGCCTTCAAACACTACACAGTAAACGCATGGTTGAAGGTATGTCTAATTGCACTCTGGATTTTGATTTCTATGAACATTGAATATATGTTAAATATAATCGAGTAAGATTCCCATCTGGTGCTACAAGAGCAAAGGGGATCTTAGAATTGATACACAATGATGTGTTTGGACCTGTGAATGTTCCATCACTAGGTAAGTCTATGTATTATGTCTCATTCATAGATAATTTCTCAAGGAACACATGGATTTATTTTCTTAGAAATAAATTTGAGGTATTTGATAAATTTAAAGAGTTTAAGGCTCTAGTAGAAAATCAGACAGAGAAGAAAATAAAGGTATTGAGAATAGATAATGGTGGAGAATTCTGTAGAAATGAATTCAAAGAATTCTATAAGAAGTGCGGTATAGCAAGGAAAAAGACTACTCCATACACTCCTCACCGGAATGGAGTTGCAGAAAGGATTAACATGACACTGATGGAAAAAGAAAGGAGCATACTCAACAGTGCCAAGTTAGGACAAGAATTCTGGGTAGAGGCAGTGGGTACATCATGTTACCTGGTCAATCAATCACCCTCATCAGTGTTGGATGATAAAACTCCACACGAGGAATGGACTGGAAAGAAACCCTCTCTTGAACATTTTAGAGTGTTTGGTTGTGATGCTTATGTACATGTTCCAAAGGAAAATAGGAGTAAGCTGGATAATAAAGATGAAAAGTGTATCTTTATTGGTTATAAAGATGGTGTGAAAGGTTATAATCTTTGGAACCCATAAACTAAGAAGATTGTTTACAATCAAGATGTTGTTTTTAGAGAGGTAAAAGATGTTTCCAAGCAGGAATTCCTACCAAGGAAAGAAGAACCTGAGAAAATAGAGATTGATTTGGATGATGCAAAATTTGAATCATTTGAAGAAGATGAAGCAGAAGAAGAAGAATAACCTCATACCCCAGTATTGAGGAGATCAGTGAGAGAAAGAAGGCAACCAGAAAGGTATAGTCCACTTGATTTCCATTCCAATTTTGCTTTATCTATTACTGATGATGATCCCAGAACTGTCAGGGAAGCAGTGAATTCAGAGGATAGTAAACTATGGAAGAAGGCCATGGTTGAAGAAATGGATTCCTTGGATAAGAATGAGGCATGGGATATAGTTGAGTTGTCAGCTGGAAGAAAATCTATTGGTAGCAAATGGTTGTTTAAGAAGAAGTTTAATGCAGAAGGTAAAGTGGAAAAATACAAATCTCGGTTAGTAGCAAAAGGTTATTCCTAGGTAGAGGGAATTCACTTTGGTGTGATTTTTTCTCCTGTTGCCAAGTTAACATCTATTATATTTCTTTTATCTATTGTTTTTTTTTTTTATATTGAAGTGGAACAGATGGATGTGAAGACAACATTCCTACATGGGGATCTGGAAGAATAAATCTACATGAAGAAACTAGGAGGCTTTGCAGTGAAGGGAAAGAAAGAGCTGGTATGTAAGCTAAAGAAATCATTATATGGTCTGAAGCAATCACCTAGGATGTGGTACCAAAAGTTTGACACATACATCCTTGGATTGGGATTTGTGAGAAGGAGGGTTGGTCACTGTGTATTTTCCAAGCAGGTTGGTAATCACTTCATTTATGTAGTGTTGTATGTTGATGACATGTTGTTGGTAGGAAATAACATGGATGTTATCAAGGAGGTGAAATCACAGCTATCCTCCAAATTTGACATGAAGGATCTCGATGCTGCTAACTTCATTTTGGGAATGGAAATTAAAAGAGACCATGAAAATAGGAAACTCTGGTTTAATCAGAGAAAATATGTTGAGACAATATTGCAAAAGTTTAATATGCATGGAAGTAAACCAGTCAAGGTTCTTATTCCTATAGGTGTAAAGTTATCTACAGATCAGTGTCCCAAGACACAGGAAGAAGAAGAGGACATGTCCCATGTTCCATATGCCAGTGCAGTGGGAAGTTTGATGTATGCAATGGTTTGTACTAGACCGGATCTTACACATGCAATGGGAGTTTTGAGAAGGTATATGTCAAAACTAGGGAAGGAGCATTGGACAACAGTAAAGAGGGTCTTCAGGTATTTGCGTGGCACTACCAATTATGGATTGTGCGACCAAGGAAGACCATGATCGAAAAGAGTGGTGGACATACATGGCTTTGTTGATGCAAACTGGGCTAGAGATTTGGATTGCAGAAGATCTACAAGTGGGTATGTGTTTAACCTATTTGGAGGAGAAATTAGTTGGATGAGAAAAATACAGGTTGCAGTGGCACTCTCAACTACAGAAGTTGAATACATGGCAACCACTCTTGCAAGAAAGGAAGCAGTATGGTTACAAATATTGTGTTCAGGTATTGGGTTGGTACAACAAGCATTGAGATTAGATTGTGACTGTCAGAGTGCAATCTTCCTGGTAAAGAACCTAGCTTATAATTCGAAGACAAAGCATATTGATGTTCAATATCACTTTATGAGAGACATGGTTGAGGAAAAGAAGGTGTTGCTGGAAAAGGTTGACACTTTGAAGAATGTTGTAGATTCATTAACAAAGTCTATGAGCACATAAAAGTTCCCCTGGTTTAGAGTAAAAATGGGCATTACTACCCTGGATTGTTGACTATATAATCCCCTAGACCCCTGGATGAAAAGAAAACAACAAGTGGGAGAATGTTGGTTAGGTGTTATATTCTTTGCATGTGTGTGTGTGGGCGCGTCAGATATGACAACTGTGTCTGCGGATTTTACTATTTTTAGCGGTTTTGTAAATTAATCCCATATTAAGGGATTAGCGTTTTGGTATCTATGGAATAACTAAAAACATTGTATATATATTGTATAGTGAATGGTGAAATTCGATATAATGAACATAAGAAAGGTTTTCCCGATTGAGGGTTTCCGGTATAAATCTCTGTGTACTATGTGAATGAGCCATTGATTAATTTATGTTTTGGTTAAGAATATATATGCATTTCTTTACTTCACAGGTTTAAAACTTACACACAAATGTCAGCTCAACAACCTCCCTCATTCACCTTTACAACTACAAGTCAACCAAGGTTTATAAAATTCAAGAAACCCATAGTATGGGAGATGTTAATTCATCATCACCATGAGGTATGTTAGTAATTTTATGCAAAGTGTTGTTCTTAATTTGTTGGGCGTGTGGATGAGGATATTTGGTTGAAGTTGGATAATGGATCACTATTTTGGGAAATTGTATCAGCTTCCTTGTTTCACCTTAGTGGTCAAACTATGTTCCCTAGTCGTGTGTTGTCACCACCCAGAGAAAAAGGGGTACTACTGAGGGGGCTTTCAAGGGTAACGTTATGCTCCCCATCAAACTTAACACTCTCCTTCTTGGATCCTCTCATAGTGTACTGAAATTCGGTAATGGGTCATGGTCCATTCTGTCATGAGAAGAGGAGTTAAAGGCCCAAAGGTTGTTTCACAGTTGTTATGAAAAGAGTAAGAAAATTACGCTAAATAAATAAAGGAATGATAGAAAAAGAGGACTGAAAAAATCAAGTCCAAATTTGAGCTCTACTCTTTCAGTGCTCACCCCGGTCCAAAAAAATGCAATGCTAATGGCTTGAAACAAAGGGGACTTGCAAATATAATAAAGAAAGACTTAGAAAAAGGAAAAAAAAGGGGATTGGAAAAAATAGCATGTAAATATGGGGTAACTCAAGAGAAAGAACACCCTCCACAAAGGCGCTCATAAACATGGATTCAGTGACACCATTATCCATGAAGTAAGCCCTAAAAGCATATCACTTTCACACTTACTCTTGAAGGGTTTTTACTTTCCCTCATGACTCTCGGGACCTCTCAATCTACCTAAGTTATTTTATTTCTTGTATTAAGGTGGCACACCTAATAGGATTGGATGAAGGCCATCCCATACTTAAAATTTGTAACTCACATGGGGTCCTGGGTTGGGGAGATACTTGAAGGGGATATTGAGGTGAATTATCTTACATTTCTTATATCTTGAGTTGCAACTTACTTTGCATGTTTTAAGGACTAACGTTTCTTATGAACTTTGGCTAACCATGTTTTATCCTTTGATTTGTTTTGGATGGCCCCGAAATGGTTCTTTAAAGTAAGTCCTAGGCCTATATACAAGATGTTTTGTTTCACGGAATTGAAAGTAGTCAACACTCCCTAGTGTATCATGACAAGGGACTAATCTCCTCTTGTGGATCCTTGAAATCTGGCGGTGGTGAGTTTACCAATCACCTGTGGGTTTTGGTGTAATGACAGTCATATTACCAACAAATGGTATCATATCTAGAGGTCACGAGTTTGATACACACTCGGCTCGAGTTGAGGGGGATATTGTTGCGTGAAATAGCAGGTAGTCAGCGCTCCCCGATGCATTGTGACAAGGGACTAATCGCCTCTTGTGGATCCTTGATTCTACCAATCACCTGGGGGTTTTTGTGTAATGACATCCATATTACCACATGTTGTTCCTTTATTACGATACCTTGGCACATGTGATGGAGAGAAGTGGGTTATTTAGTCACTCACCACCCTCAGATATTGGCTCTCACATCCTTATAACCTTGTATGATGAACATATGGGATTGGTTTGAGTAGATCCATTCATTATGGCACATTAATGGGATGGAAGCCCCGTACGCTGAGCATAGTACCCTAGGGGATATTTACACATATTATGGAGGACGTTGTAGAAAAAATGATTAAGGAATTATTCATAGATGATATGAAACCCTCCTTTCCTTGGCCACAACACAATGAGGCCTTTGATGTCACCCTATTGACCTTGGCGTCACCTTATAGGGTTTGATGTTTTTAGGGTTTGATGGAGGGATGGGTACCAAATATGGTTTGGCATGATCTTTGGTGTGGAGACACCTCACTTGAAACTTGCTTCACCTTGGAGGATTCCACGTGGCCTTTGGAGGCCTTTCCTTAGCCTTTGGAGGCTTGATGTCACCCTTCCTAGCCTTGACATCTCACATGTGTGGGATATTTTGATTTATTTTTTCTCTTTAGCATTTTGTGAAGGATTAAATGAGGGGTCAGCCCCACTTCTAATTTATTGTTGACATTTTATGTGGAGAAATGTGTCAGGGTAGCCTCATATAAGAAGGCTACCCTCACTTTCATTTTTATGATCATCATTCGCTCACCTTTATGGGTAACACATCTGAATGTTTCACCCTCTAAGGGTTACTAGCTCTCCCTCTCTCATGTGCTATGCTTAGAAAGGTCTCTTGTGGATGGATTTGCTGATTTTGGATGGATATTTATGAAATTAGGGTTACATTCTCTTGGTTTCTTGGATTACGTAAGTGTATTTTTCTATGAATCACCATCTACCTATAACTAGAGGCGATATCCCAAGTGTTGATCCAGATCCATTCCTCTCTTTGCTACCTCATTTTTTGTTGAGTTGTTTATATGTTTCCCAATATTTGTTGTGAAAATGACTAAAGGATGAACTTCACTATCTCTAAATATACCACCTTGTTCGAAACGTAATCCTTGGGATTACATTACCTATGTAAATATAATTGTAATTATGAAGATTCATAGGTGATATAAAGGGTCACATAGAAGGTGAATAACAATCGTCACTTAGAAATGTATTTATAGACGTTTATGTTAATGCAATAGACAAGTGTGGAGTTACACATTCTTCAATTCCTATCTTTTCAGTGGTATCAGAGCACGAGATAACTATATAATTTGATCCCTTAGCATTTTATTTCCTCTTGTAAACATAAAATGCCTCCTCTTTTCATGTAAGTCCCTCTTCCTTCTCTCGTCGATTCTATGTCTCTCTACTAGTCTGTCCGCGTCCCATTTCTTCCATGGATTGTTCCAGTCTGTGTGTCATTTTTTCTTTTTGCATGTCGAGTAAAAACCTAATTTTCTCATCACGAGCACGACTTACCCCCATGCTAAAACCTAATCTACTTTCACTTTCACTCAAACTTTTACTAGGCTTTGTAACACACCTGGAAAAACATTTAGTACGCACAATATCAAGAAATTAATCAGCATATGCCTAGGCAATATAGTTATGATCATTCTTAGGTTTTGAATGCGAGCCTGGCATCCATTCCCAAAAAATTATTTTTAATTTTAGTCTCAACTACTTCACTTGTATAGAGCCTGTACGAATCCAATTCTAGATTAAAGAATGATTTCGATCATTGATCGAAACCCTAACATCTATTTCTCATGCATTTGTGGTTGAGAGGTTGTGGTTTTCGTCCCACTACCTACCAAGGTGTTGACGTTATTGAGCACCTAGAGGACGACGAAAGTAAGAAAGAGGATGGTGCAGAGAGAGGAAAGGGCGGTTTTTAAAATAATTTGACATCTAGCATAGTGATAATTTTCTGCATTGTTGTGACTGTGTTGGGAGCCATTGTGGTCATGGAAGTTTTCATTTTCTCTGTGCACAGGCTCATGCGTACTCTAGATTGAACTTGTGATCATACAAGAGAAGAGAACATACTGGAAGGAAGAAAGCACAAATGTATAATAATGCACCTATTGGGACCTGCTATATGATAAGATGTTTCCATGTGAATTTCGAGTTTCATGAGAAGATTTATGAATTATGTATTTAAAGTTTTGAGTTTCCTTCATGGCTACCCCCTTTAATGCACTCATGTGCCTCTAGGCCACCAAGAAGGCATATTTGGAAGAATTGCAAGAATGTACTAGAGTAGAGATGGAAGATTACCAACATCACATTGTAGCATATACAAAATAATTGAAACAATGGATTGTCATGAAGAGACCTGTTGGCCCTTGACCAAGTTTTGGAGATCCTTGGTCAGGTTTGACCTATTTTTGGGACTTCGAAAGGATGTCGAAGGTAGAGCGCAAGACGAAGCAGATATCGCAGGATCTTGGCTCCTTTTCAGGGCTTTTTGGCTTTTAGGATTATGTAACGGGTATGGGGATGTCGGCCCATGGGTTTACCCATGTATAGGCCGCTTTTGTAAAGTATAAATAGATATGTTAGGTGATGTAGGAAGAGTCTGATATGTGTGATTTGGCTTTGTGCATTCTCTGTGAGACTTGCAAAGATAAGTGCAAGTGACTGTAAGAGACTGTGTAAAGGCTTTGTGTTGTGACCTAACTCAGGGAAGGACGATCTAGCGAAGTTTTCACAGATCTCCTGTCCTGTGCAGAGTAGGATCTTGTGGCTTTGTGCATGTAGGAGATTGACAAAAGACAATAAAGAGAATAAGAGTTGGTGGACGTAGCCCCAGGCTGGGGGTGAACCACGTATATCATGTGTTATGGTTGCTTTGTGCTTTATGGTTGTTTTGTTGCTCATATGATTAATTATTAGTGAAATAATGTATGATTAGATGTATCACATATGATATCTTAGTGCATGATGATGTGAATAAGATGCTATATCTGGTATGTTTCGTTATGTTAAGTGCTTCTATATGTTAGATTTGGTTGAATATTGCATTGCTCTGTAATTAGGGTTTTATCTGCAAAGTGAATACTATGAACAATAACTACTAAGTGCTTTGTTAAGGTGTTGTAATCACAGATTTGTGTCCCAGCTAATCTTGTAGACATCCAAGTCTTGCAACCACCCCTTCCTCTACCTCGGGTGAGACTTCATCTTCTTCCTAGGTGTTTCCAAAAGGGTCGGTAGTTAGGGTTTTGTTGGTGCGTTGTTGTAGCGTTGAACCCCGGGTCTACCCTTGTGCCAACAAATGGTTATGTTTACAGGACCTGAAACTATGATTTCCAGGAACTAAGGAAGAAAGGAAAGTTATGTGCATAGATCTGTGGCCCTAGTGCACAATATTCTACTTGACTTGTAAAGATTTTTTCTAAGAAGAGAAGTCAAATCTCAATAAGAGAGGTAAGATCTTGATCTTTGTGCTCTGATAAAGGTAGGATAAGTGGAAATTTTTTCTTCGAAAGTATGGATCTAGGTATGTTTAATCAATTTTGTCTTAGTCTGAAATCTAGGGAACAACTAGAAGAAAGAAGATTTGATATGAGTAGATCCGATAGAAACAATGAAAGATATGTGATCCCTATGCATAGAAAAAATGTTTGGAGTAACAAATGGATGCATGATCCTAGAAAGATTTTTTTGTAGGTTAGCTACTATGATCCTAGTGTGCAATACAAGAGAGGTTGGGGATCATTTAAAAGAAAGATAGGATTAACTCTTTGTTACAATTGTAGAAGACTGGGACACCTTGCTAAGGAATTGCCTAGTAGAAGACCTAGTTTTCTTTGTTGTAAAGTTATGGACCACGAAGTTATGGATTTCCCTAGAATGATTGCTAAGGTTGAAAGAATCAATATGAGACAAGAAAAACATGAGGAATATCAAGAGACTGAGACCATGGCAAAACCCAAGAAGGAATCAGAGAATGTATTACTAAAAATGAAAGAAACCCTGAATGATCACATAAATGTCAACTTATCATAGATCTTCAAAGAAAAATAGTGCATAGAAACAAGAATAGGAGAATTCAACATTGACTATGTTCTGGATGAGGAAACACATGTGAATATCTTGACAGAAAGAACCTGGGAAATTTTAGGAAAACCTGTTATGAGTCCTTCATTAGGAGGAATATGATTATTTAGAGGAAAGATGATAACCCTATGTGGAAGACTTACCCAGACATCTATGAGTGCTCATGGAACTTAAATAGAGGAATAATTTGAGGTTGTTAAATTTATTAAGAACAACACCCCATTTTCTATGTTACTAGGAAAAACCTGGATTGAGAAAGATCAAACCCAAAGAAAATAAGAGGAAGCTCTAGAACATAAAAAGAAAGAACTAAGAGACTTCATGGCTAGGAGAATAGTGCACTTATTGAAAGAAAAATAATACCAATCAAAGCTGCTGAGGACCAAAGATTTGGATGTCAAAGTTGAAAGAACACAGGAAGACTTGAAACACCTGTCTCTACCCTAGACAGAGAAGAAGTATTGCCCTTGAACCGTAGTAAAGACCATCAACAATGCAAAGTTACTATGCCAAGAGGAGATAAGAATCAGAATGGAAAGACGAATACCAAGACCCATATCATCTGGAAGAAGGCTAGAAAGCTCAATAAGAAAAGAGAAAAGATAGAAAAGTTGCAGGAGGTTCCAGAGGGAAATTCGCAGAAGGAAGGTTTGAAAAACTAGAACTTCACCCACATCTGTGAATCAAAAAGTTGTTCGCATTCCTCTGGCTCATATGGTTCACTGGGATGGAGCTTGGTGGTAGAAATGGTAGCACTAGATTTTGCATCAATGATCTCTCTTCCCCTTTACGATTCTGAATTAGAGTTAGAACATGTTATCACTCTAGGTGTCCTTGTAGGTTGTAGCTCAAAGAACCCTGGTAACTTAACTATTTTCTTAATTATTCTCTCAATTGGATCAAGTCAGATGAATAAATCAACCCTACTCATTCAAGACATGCATAAACATAACTAGATGACAAGGCTTTTAACTATCATTGTTCATAGGATTTGTAAATAAGTGAATGTATGGAGAATTCTTACTATTCTAGCAGACTCACACATAAATATACATGAATGACCAGTCACGATGAACAAATGATATTTTCAATTCAACTCATCAAAGAAAATATAGGATGACAATTATTAGGATTTAAACAAACAGAATAAACATGAATTAAACATTCATGTGCAAATATAGAATAGACAGGAAAATGTAAATCTGAACAGGTAATTGCAAAAGAAGCTTCTATTAACTGATCTGCAAATGAGAAGCTTAATTATAGAGTGTGAAAAATTCCCCAAAGTCGAACCCTTACTTATTCAAAAGTGATAGGCTTTATAGACTTTACAAAACAGTTTCAGATCATATAGGAATGGATCAAATATACTAATAATAGAAATTAATACAACAACTTTACATAAAATCTAGATCTTGATCCCTTCCCAAAAAGTTAATGATATTCAGTCTTCACATTCTCGACACCTGCATAGGTCTTCAAGGTGGTGATGAGGTAGTTGGATACCTGCTTCAACACATGTTGTTGATCTACAATCAAAATAGGATAACCTTAAATCCATTTTCCTTCATATATGTCACAAATCTTTGACGATATATGGAAAAATCCGATAAAAATGATATATATATTTATATTAATAACCTCCTTTGGTCACTTGTCTGCAAAATTCATGCCTCGAGATCAAAATTCATCTTCCCCCTGTTTTTTCATTTTTCACAGCTTGCTGGCCTGGGACAGGTGGAATTAGCCACCGAAATTTTTGGGATTCGGTGGCTTATTTCACCTTTGAAAATTGTTGTTTAGTGCTACAAACTCTTTATACGAGAGTGAAGTCAAATGTTTTGATTTGATATTTTTGGTTGCCACCTCATATATTTATCACTGATATTAGGCCTCAAAATATCTTCGAATGTTGATTTTGTGATTGATCTCTGGGGTGTGATCTTTTAGTTGTTGATATTATACTATGCCCTGCCACTTGTATAATTGAATCTAAGTTGATCTTTGACTGATTAACTATCTACTAGGTGCCTCTACAATTTGTCATTGGTTTCCATTTGTTGTTAAAGACAACATTCATCTGCTCTTTCAAGTTGGATTCTCAAACAACTTTCGAGTCTCTGTCAGAGCTCTCAAACTTTGTATCAAAGTGTCAAGATACACTTGACCTGTTGCTTCTCAATCTCTTCTAAAACCTTCTCACTGTAAAAAGTGATAAAACCAAAACTCCTAGAAAAACCACTGTCTTTGTAATCTGAGGAAAGGTTTGAATGGCATTCCTTCAAAACCAACATTTATTCAAAGTTGCCTCAACCTTGAACTGTCTTCCAGAGAAGAACATAATCCTAGGAACAGCTAGTGGCACCCTCCTCTTGAGTATTTTAAAAGTGTGATCTGAAACCTGTTGTGGGGTTTCTTTCTCCTTGTTCTCAACACCAAGAGTCAACATACTGGGCTTTAACAAAATACCCTCGAACAACACATTGTTCTCTTCCAAGTAGAAGAAAACCTCAGTCCATAATTTCTATGCCACTTCAAGGCTTCTATCAACGGAATGGTCTCCATCTAGCAGAATCTATGGATCGACAATGGGCACAAGGCCATTGTCCTAAGAAAGGGTAACATAACGTGCAAGTCCCCAGGAAGATTTCTTGATAGCTAATTCAGATGGCCCATTTGGTATGCTGACAACAGTTGGCCATTTAGCAAATCTTGCACCCTGTTTGTAATACTCTGGCAGATCTTGAGGCTAATCCATCCAAACTATGGCACCAAGATTCATTGTTTTATCTTCACAATGGGAATGAACCCTTGTCAACTTTAATTCTAGGCATAATATTCTTCTCGCGCAAACAATCAACGAATTTAAAACAAAACACTTTTATGGATTTATCATTTCTACAACTGATGTTCAATTTAGCATATATGTATCTGTCACTTATCATTTAGAAAACACAATATCACTGGTAGTATATCTGTATCTATCACTCAAAGTCATGTTTGTGTTCTGGCTTCAATATTTTTAATCAACTCATCCATGATCAAAATTGCATCCTTCTTACTGTCAATTGCTAGGCGCAAGACACTTTAACCTCGGCATATGGCACCTGTATCATCGTTTGATTTATCTTAGCGCAAGGCACCTACAATCTTGGGCATTTGCTAGTTGTTTACATTTGTGTTTGATTAGTTTAAACTTTTCTCATGATACATATCCTATATACATCAAGATTCTATGAAACTTATAACCTTTAATGCGACACTAGTTCCTATGTTATCTCGATGACATAGGCGGAAATGGAGAGTTTTGTGTTTGCACTTGAATTTGGAATTTTAAGTGGCTTTGCTATGACATGTGCACTTGGCCTGTTTTTCGACTTGTGTCTTGGGCTTGTGTGGCCCCAAAATTTTGTTTAAAATCCATAAGACCCAAGAGACTAGGATTTAATTAAAATCAAACTCCAAGGGTATCAAATGTAAAATTAAGCATAAAAGGAATTTGGTATATGGATAGATTAGGTCTTTAGGAAATATAAAAGTTATGTGTTTATGCAATGCAGGTCAAGGAAAGAGTCACAAGGGTCTGGAGAAAACATGATTAATGGGAACTTAATGGGGAATTTTAAAATATGGATTATGGAAAATGAGCAAGGAAAATGACAAATTAAGCGCGAAGGAATGAAATGCCTTAAAATTTACAAAACCATTTGAGGAGATAACATCTGGCTCCAACTGGGACGGAGACCTCCCTGTGAGGGTCCAAGAACCTAGTAGTAATAGTTTCCTTTATCATTGGGATATGGTGTCATTTGGCCTTTACAATTGATCCCCTGCAAACATGCAGCCTGCCTGTATCCTGCTTTGCTTATTTAATAAATCAACAACTGAGCATAATCTATCTACTCATATGAAGAGATTATTGTCCTGCCTATTCCTACTCTAACCCATTGTACTGCTTCTTAATCAAGTAAACTCATGCTTCTAATGAATCCATGTAAGAAACTGATTTACTGACATCATGCTTGATCTTGAACCGAAAAATAAAAGAATCCATAGCTAACAGAAATGTGGTTTTCACAGATGATAGAACCAACTTTCATTTGAAAAGAATATTTTTCTCTTTATACTACTCAAGGATTCCAGAAAATCATCAATAGGATCAATAAAATAGTAAAGGAATGCCTCTTCTTCCTATTGTTTCAATTGAAGACTAAGATGTTGTTGTTGATTGCTTTCGTTAATCTCATAATTTACTGTAGACTGCTCAATCTCTATCAGAGAAAAATGCATGATGAACTATTGATCAAGAATTTTCAACTCATCATCGTCTTCCTCATATATGTTGTAATCTCCCTTATTATGCAAATCTGAAAATTGAGAACTACCCTTAGGATCTGTTGTAGATTCAAATCTTTCATATGATGATATAAAATCTTCTCATTATTTTTCAATTTTTCAAAGGGGACAATCTGATCTTTATGACATCCTAAGACAATAGATTCATTTGGTACAATGCTAAAATAATCTATATGATGGTTAACATCCTGAAGATCATCAATATCTCGGTCATAATGAAAGAAGTTCCATACTGTAGTAAAATCTTCATAGCTATCAGTAACCACAACGTGCATACATCTTTGATCAACTCTTTGTTGAAAAGTAGGACTAGATGAAATTCTAGTAGTCAAAAATCCTTCACAAGACTTAAAATCTTCTTCCTCATCACTATATTTATCAAATATGGGAACATTAGGAAAAAATTCTAATGACAGAGATGAATATTCTTGCATGGAGTTATCAGCAATAGGATCTTGAAATAGATTTGAAAAAATATCACCATGTACATCATCATATTCATCCTTCTCATCTAACATTGAAATGAATGGTACATAAGGAGAAATATAACCATCTTGTTGTCCTTCTTGGAGATTAGATATTTTCTAAAAATCTTGTTCCTCATAGTTACTACCATTTCCCTTGATCTACAAATCTGAAAATGGTGGGCTACCCTTACTTATTTCAATGGATATTTGACCAATAGAAAGCTGATCATTTCCATGTGTATCTAGAGAACATTCATCTGCTTTATAATCTATTTCTAGTTTATGTTGATGTGAAAGCACATGATCATGATGATCATTAGAGAGATGATGTAGATGATGAGGGAGATATTCTCCTCTATTTAAATTTTCAACCTGAGAATTCAATTCATATTCTTCACAACAATTATTGAATACAAACTCATCTGAATGGTATCTTTTACAATGTTCAGTGAATACTCGGTGAAAATACTTCAAGGATGAAATGATGGAAGGAGGTAAAGAGAAATACCACTAACGTGCATCACCATACAAGGAATGCATGAACATATTCATACTGACATCTTCATGTTGTAAGTCTAGTAGATCTATGCATTCATGAAACTTGAGGAGGTGTTCTGCATGATTGTCTTCCTTGTTCTCTCTAAACATAGGAAGAAAATCTCCCCATTCTGACATATTAGGTACTGGATGTGGGAAACCAGAAACTGAAGAAAATTCAATAGGTGCAAACCTCCGAGCGAAAAGAGCAGCAAATGATTTTGATATTTGAATATGGTGGACTCACCACTGAATCTCTCCTTCATGGAGTCAGTCATCCTTCATGGAGTCTCTAGATAGATTATTACAACCAAAAATATGTCCCAACTTTGTCTATCATCAAAGTTGGATCTTGTCATCTCCCAGGGAAGCTTTGCTTCAACTTTCTCTCCCCGACAATGACGCCAATTTGTTATCACTCCAGGTGTCCTTATAGTTTGTAGCTCAAAGAATCTTGGTAACTTAACTATTTTCTTAATTATTCTCTCAATTGGATCAAGTCAGATGACTAAATCAGACCTTCTCTCTCAAGACATGCATAAACATAACCAAATGACAAGGATTTTAACTATCATTGTTCAGAGGGTTTGTAAATAAGTGAATGTATGGAGAATTCTTACTATGCTAGCAGACTCACAAATAAAGATACATGAATGGCCAGTCACAATGAGTAAATGATATTTGCAATTCAACTCATCAAAGAAAATATAGGATGATAGCTATCAGGCTTTAGACAAACATAATAAACATGAATTAAACATTCATGTGCAAATATAGAATAGACAGGAAAATGTAAATGTGAACAAGTAATTGCAAAAGAAGCTTGTATTAACTGATCTGCAAATGAGAAGCTTAAGTACAAAGTGTGAAAAATCCCCCAAAGTCGAACCCATACTTCTTCAAAAGTGACAGGCTTTATAACCTTTACAAAACAGTTTCAGATCCTATAGGAATGGATCTAATATACTAATAATAGAAATTAATACAACAACTTTACATAAAATCTTGATCTTGATCCCTTCCCAAAAAGTTAATGATCTTCAATCTTCACATTCTCGACACCTCCAGAGGTATTCAAGGTGGTGATGAGGTAGTTGGATACCCTCTTCAACACCTATTGTTGATCTACAATCAAAATAGGATAACCTTAAACCCATTTCCCTTCATATCTTTCGCAAATCTTTGAGGATATATGGAAAACTCTGATAAAACTGATATAGATAATTATATTAATAACCTCCTTTGGTCACCTGCCTGCAAAATTCACGCCTCGAGCTCAAAATTCATCTTCCCCCTGTTTCTGCGTTTTCGGCGGTTTGCTGGCCTGGGATAGGTGGAATTAGCCACCAAAATTTTTGGGATTCGGTGGCTTATTTCACCTTTAAAATTTTTTGTTTAGTGCTACAAACTCTTTATACAAGAGTGAAGTCAAATGTTTTAATTTGATATTGTTGGTTGCCACCTCATCTATTTACCATTGATCTTAGGCCTCAAAATATCTTCAAATGATGATTTTGTGCTTGATCTCTAGGATGTGATCTTTTAGTTGTTGATCTTCTATTGTGCCCTGCCACTTGTATCCTTGAATATGAGTTGATATTTGACTAATTAATTGTCTTCCAGGCACCTATGCCATTTGTCATTGGTTTCCATTTGTTGTTAAAAACAAAATTCATCTTCTCTTACAAGTTGGATTCTCAAACAACTTTCGAGTCTCTATCAAATCTCTCAAACTTTGTATCAAATTTTCAAGATACACTTGCCTTGTTGCTTCTCAATCACTTCTAAAACCTTCTCACTGTCAAAAGTGATAAAACCAAAACTCCTAGAAAAACCATTGTCTTTGTAAGCTAAGGCAAGGTTTGAATGGAATTCCTTCAAAACCAACATTTATTCAGAGTTTCCTCAACCTTGGACTATCTTCCAGACAAGAACATAATCCCAGGAACAGTTGGTGGCATCCTCCCCTTGATTGTTTTAAAAGTGTGATCTGCAACCTGTTGTGGGTTTCCTTTCTTCTTGTGCTCAGCACCAAGAGTCAACATACTGGGCTTTAACAAAATACCCTCGAACAAAACATTGCTCTCTGCCAAGTATAAGAAAACATCAGTCCAGACTTTCTCTGCCATTTCAAGGCTTCTATCAATGGAATGGTCTCCATCCAACAAAATCTATGGCTCCACAATGGGCACAAGGCCATTGTCCTAAGAAAGGGAAGCATAACGTGAAATTTCCCAAGAATATTTCTTGACAGCTAAGTCAGATGGCCCGTTTGGTATGCCGACAATAGTTCGCCATTTAACAAATCTTGCACCCTGTTTGTTATACTCTGGAAAATCTTGAGGCTAATCCATCTAGACTCCAGCACCAAGATTCATTTTTTGATATTAGAAATGGGAAATAACCCTTGTCAACTTTGATGCTAGGAATAATATTCTTCTCGTGCAAACAATCAACGGATTTAAAACAAAACACTTTGATGGATTTATCATTTCTACAACTGATGTCCAATTTAGCATATCTGTATCTGCCACTTATCATTTAGAAAACAAAGTATCATTGGTAGCATATCTAGATCTGTCACTGAAAGGCATGTTTGTGTTCTGGCTTCAATATTTTTAATCAAATTGTCCATGATCAAAATTGCATCCTTCTTACTGTCAATTGTTGGGTGCAAGACACTTTAACCTTGGCATATGGCATCTGTATCATCGTTGATTTAGATTAGCGCAAGGTACCTACAATATCAGGAATCTTTCAGTTGTTTACATTTGTGTTTGATTAGTTTAAACTTTACTCATGATACATATCCTATATACATAGGGATTCTCTGAAACTTATAACCTTTAATGTGCCACTAGTTCCTAGGTTATCTCAATGACATAGGTGGAAATGGAGAGTTTGTCATTTGCGCCTGACTTTGGTATGTTAAGTGGATTTGCTTTGACATGTGCACTCGACCTATTTTTCGACATGTGTCTTGGGCCTGTGTGGCCCCCATTTGTTTTTTAAAATCCATAAGACCCGAGAGACTAGGATTTAATTAAAATCAAACTCCAAGGGTATCCAATGTAGACTTATGCATAAAAGGAATTTTGTATATGGATAGCTTAGGTATTTAGGAAATATAACAATTATGTGTTTATGTAATGCAGGTCAAGGACAGAGTCACAAGGGTATGGTGAAAACATGATCATTGGGAACTTAATGGGGAATTAGAAAATATGGATTATGGAAAATGACCAAGGAAAATTACAAATTAAGCGCGAAGGAATGAAATGCCTCAAAATTTACAAAAACATTTGAGGAGATAACATCTGGCTCCAACTGGGATGGATACCTCCTTGTGAGTCTCCAAGAACATAGTAGTTACAATCGCCTTTACCATTGGGCTATGGAGTCATTTGGCCTTTACAATTGATCCCCTACAAACCTGCATCCTACCTGTATCCTTCTTTGCTTATTTAAGAAATCAACATCTGAACATAATCTATCTACTCATATGAAGAGCTTATTGTCCTGCCTATTCCTACTCTAACCCATTATACTTCTTCTTAATCAAGTAAACTCATGCTTCCAATGAAGCCATGTAAGAAATTGATTTACTGACATCATGCTTGATCTTGACCCGAAAAATAAAGGAATCCATACCTAACAAAAATGTGTTTTTCACAAATGATAGAACCAACTTTCATTTGACAAGAATATTTTGGTCTTTATACTGCTCAAGGATTCCAGAATATCATAAATAGGATCAATAAAGTAGTAAATGAATGCCTCTTATTGCTACTATTTCAACTGAAGACTGAGATGTTGTTGTTGATTGCTTTCATTGATCTCATAATTTACTGTAGACTACTCAACCTCTGTCGGAGAAAAATGCATGATGAACTATTGATCTAGACTTTTCAGCTCATCATCTTCTTCCTCATATCTGTTGTAATCTCCCTTTTTATGAAAATCTAAAAACTCAGAGCTACCCTTAGGATCTTTTGTAGATTCAAATCTGTCATATGATGATATAAAATCTGCTCATCATTTTTCAATTTTTCAAAGGGGACAATCTAATCTTTATGACAGCCTGAGACAATAGATGCATTTGGTACAATGTTAAAAGAACCTATATGATGGTTAACATCCTGAATATCATCAATATCTCGGTCATAATAAAAGATGTTCCCTACAGTAGTAAAATCTTCATAGCTATCATTAACCACAACATCCATACATCTCTGATAATCTCTTTTCTGAAAAGTAGGACTAGATGAAATTCTAGTAGTCAACAATCCTTCACAAGACTTAAAATCTTCTTCCTCGTCACTATATTTATCAAATATGGGGACATCAGGAAAAATTTCTAATGACAGAGATGAATATTCTTGCATGGAGTTATCAGCAATACGATCTTGAAATAGATTTAAAAAAATATCACCATGTACCTCATCATATTCACCCTTCTCCTCTGACATTGAAATGAAAGGTACATAAGGAGAAATATAATCCTCTTTTTGTCCTTCTTGGAGATTAGATATTTTCTGAAAATATTGTTCCTCATAGTTACTAGCATTTCCCTTGATATGAAAATCTAAAAATGGTGGGCTAGCCTTACTTATTTCAATGGATATTTGACCAACAGAAAGCTGATCATTTCCCTGTGTATCTAGAGAACATTCATCTGCTTTATAATCTATATCTAGTTTATGTTGATGTGAAAGCACATGATCATGAAGATCATTAGAGAGATGATGTAGATGATGAGGAAGATATTCTCCTCTATTTAAATTTTCAACCTGAGAATGCAATTCATATTCTTCACAGAAATTATTGAATACAAACTCATCTGAATAGTATCTTTTACAATGTTCAGTGAATACTCGGTGAAAATCCTTCAAGGATGAAATGTTGGAAGGAGGTAAAGAGAAATACCACTAACGTGCATCACCATACAAGGAATGCATGAACATATTCATACTAACATCTTCATGTTGTAAGTCTAGTAGATCTATGCATTCATGAAACTTGAGGAGGTGTTCTGTAGGATTGTCTTCCTTGTTCTCTCTGAGGATAGGCAAAAAATATCCCCATTATGACATATTATGTACTGGATGTAGGAAACCAGGAACTGAAGAAAAGTCAAGAGGTGCAAACCTCTGAGCCAAAAGAGAAGCAAATTATTTTGACGTTTGAATATGCTGGACTCGCCACTGAATCCGTCCTTAATGGAGTCATTTGTCCTTCATGGAGTCTCCACATAGATGATTACAACCAAAAAAATGTCCCAACTTTGTCTATCATCAAAGCTAGATATTGTCGTATCCCAGGGAAGCTTTGCTTCAACTTTCTCTCCCCTACAACAATGCCAATTTGTTATCACTCCAGGTGTCCTTCTAGGTTGTAGCTCAAGGAAGCCTGGTAACTTAACTATTTTCTTAAATATTCTCTCAATTGGATCAAGTCAGATGACTAAATCATACCTGCTCTCTCAAGACATGCATAAACATAACCAAATGACAAGGATTTTAACTATCATTGTTCAGAGGGTTTGTAAATAAGTGAATGTATGGATAATTCTTACTATGCTAGCAGACTCACACATAAAGATACATGAATGGCCAGTCACAATGAGTAAATGATATTTTCAATTCAACTCATCAAAGAAAAGATAGGATAATAGCTATCAGGCTTTAGACAAACAAAATAAACATGAATTAAACATTCATGTGCAAATATAGAATAGATGGGAAAATGTAAATCTGAATAGGTAATTGCAAAAGAAGCATGTATTAATTGATCTGCAAATGAGAAGGTTAAGTACAGAGTGTGAAAAATTCCCCAAAGTCGATCCCTTACTTCTTGAAAAATGATAGGTTTTATAGCCTTTACAAAATAGTTTCAGATCCTATAGGAATGGATCTAATATACTAATAATAGAATTTAATACAACAAATTTACATAAAATCTAGATCTTGATCCCTTCCCAAAAAGTTAATGATCTTCAGTCTTCACATTCTCGACACCTGTAGAAGTATTCAAGGTGGTGATGAGGTAGTTGGATACCCGCTTCAACACCTGTTGTTGGTCTATAATAAAAAAAGGATAACCTTAAACCCATTTTCTTTCATATCGATCACAAATCTTTGAGGATATATGGCAAACTTCAATAAAACTAATATAGATATTTATATTAATAACCTCCTTTGGTCACCTCTCTGAAAAATTCATGCCTCAAGCTCAAAATTCATCTTCCCCTTGTTTCTGTGTTTTTTATGGCTCGCTGGCCTGGGACAGGTGGAATTAGCCACCAGAAGTTTTTTAGTGCTACAAACTCTTTATACAAGAGTGAAGTCAAATTTTTTGATTTGATATTGTTGGTTTCCACCTCATCTATTTACCATTGATTTTAGGCCTCAAAATCTCTTCAAATGTTGATTTTGTGCTGGATCTTTGGGGTGTCATATTTTATTTGTTGATCTTCTACTGTGCCCTGCCACTTGTATCCTTGAATCTGAGTTGATATTTGACTGATTAACTATCTACCAGGTGCCTATGCCATTTTTCATTGGTTTCCATTTGTTGTTAAAAACAACATTCATCTTCTCTTACAAGTTGGATTCTCAAACAACTTTCAAGTCTCTGTCAAATATCTCAAACTTTTTATCAAAGTGTCAAGATACACTTGCCCTGTTGCTTCTCAATCGATTCTAAAACCTTCTCACTGTCAAAAGTGATAAAACCAAAACTCCTAGAAAAACCACTGTCTTTGTAAGTTGAGGCAAGGTTCGAATGACATTCCTTCAAAACCAACATTTATTCAAAGTTTCCTCAACCTTGGACTGTCTTCCAGACAAGAACATAATCCCAAGAACAGTTGGTGGCACCCTCCTCTTGAGTATTTTAAAAGTGTGATATGAAACGTATTGTGGGGTTTCTTTCTCCTTCTACTCAGCACCAAGAGTCAACATACTGGGCTTTAACAAAATACCCTTGAACAACACATTGTTCTCTGCCAAGTAGAAGAAAACCTCAGTCCACACTTTCTCTGCCACTTCAAGGATTCTATCAATGGAATGGTCCCCATCCAATAGAATCTCTAGCTCCACAATGGGAACAAGTTCATTGTCCTAAGAAAGGGCAACATAACGTGTAAGTCCCCAACAAGCTTTCTTGACAGCTAAGTCAGATGGCCCGTTTGGTATGCTGACAACAGTTCGCCATTTAGAAAATCTTGCACCCTATTTGTAATACTCTGGAAGATCTTGAGGCTAATCCATCTAGACTCTGGCACCAAGATTCATTGTTTTATCTTGGCAATGGGACTGAACCCTTGTCAACTTTTATGATAGGCATAATATTTTTCTCGCGCAAACAATCAATGGATTTAAAACAAAACACTTTGATGGATTTATCATTTCTACAACTGATGTCCAATTTATCATATTTGGATCTGTCACTTATCATTTAGAAAACATAGTATCACTAGTAGCATATCTGGATCTGTCACTGAAAGGCGTTTTTGTGTTCTGGCTTCAATATTTTTAATCAACTTGTCCATGATCAAAATTCCATCCTTCTTACTTTCAATTGTTGGGCGCAAGACACTTTAACCTCGACATATGGCACCTATATCATCGTTTGATTTAGCTTGGTGCAAGGCACCTACAATCTCATGCATCTGTCAGTTGTTTACATTTATGTTTTTAAATTTTTATCACGATAGATATCCTATATACATCAGGATTCTCTGAAACTTATAACCTTTAATGCGACACTAGTTCCTAGGTTATCTCGATGACATAGGTGGAAATAAAGATTTTGGCGTTTGCGCCTGACTTTGGTATGTTCAGTGGCTTTGTTTTGACATGTGCACTCGGCCTATTTTTCGACTTGTGGTTTGGGCCTGTGTGGCCCCTAAATTTTGTTTAAAATCCATAAGACCCGAGAGACTAGGATTTAATTAAAAGCAAACTCCAAGGGTATCAAATGTAGACTTAAGTATAAAACGAATTTGGTATATGGATAACTTAGGTCTTTAGGAAATATAAAAATTATGTGCTTATGTAAAGTAGGTCAAGGACAGAGTCACAAGGGTCTGGAAGAAACATGATCAATGGGAACTTAATGGGGAATTTGAAAATATGGATTATGGCAAACGACCAAGGAAAATGACAAACTAAGTGTGAAGGAATGAAATGCCTCAAAATTTACAAAACCATTCGAGGAGATAACATAACCCACATCTAATTCATAGGCTTTCACCTCAGCCACCAATGACTACTTTGAGTGGTAATCAACAAAGTTATGACTCATGATGTTTATTTGTCCTTGGCGTACTTTTGAATACCGAAAAATTTCTTTCGGCCTTAAAAACGTCGGCGAAACCTTCCAACGCGCTAAGACCTTTTCTTTTCACAATCTCAAACATATTGTTGAATATTATCTCAACGATCTCGTTGCTCACTCCCACAAGAGAGTAGATCATTCCACTCACCTTCGACTAATATTTGAGAGATGTCATTACTATCACATCCATTTGAACCCTCACAAGTGCATCTTCTGCATTAGGTCTAGTCGTATTTTAGGATACTTAATATCTGAGCATGGGATCATGGTGGATCCTATGAAGGTTGAGGAAATACTTCGATTTCCCCCCCTTGGAACATTAGACAACTTCAGGGTTTACAAGGGATGTATGACTTCTTGCGTTGATTCATAGTGAACTATGTCAATTTAACTAAGGGTTTCATGTGTCTTTTGAAGAAGGACACTCTGTTTATATGGGATGAGGAAGCCCAGGAATCCTTCGATGATCTTAAGAAAGCCTTGGTATTGAAACCTCTACTCTTAAGAAAGAGACTATTTTCTTTATATCGTCATGTCTGAAGGGACGGTTGGTATGGTTATGGTTCAGGAGGACTATGACATCCATGAGCACATTGTCTACTATCTTAGTCAAAACTTAGTCAGTCCGGAACTTAAATACTCTCATGTTGAAAAAATATCATTGGATACTATACATGCCATTCAAAGATTATGACATTATATATTACTTTGAAAAAATACCATAGTTTCTTATATCAATCCACTTCAATAAGTCCTTACTAGGCATATCATAGGTGGAAAATACAATAACTGGATTTTT
>ML783184.1:209747-225556 GCA_009831015.1 Picea engelmannii
ATCTTTGGGGTGTCATATTTTATTTGTTGATCTTCTACTGTGCCCTGCCACTTGTATCCTTGAATCTGAGTTGATATTTGACTGATTAACTATCTACCAGGTGCCTATGCCATTTTTCATTGGTTTCCATTTGTTGTTAAAAACAACATTCATCTTCTCTTACAAGTTGGATTCTCAAACAACTTTCAAGTCTCTGTCAAATATCTCAAACTTTTTATCAAAGTGTCAAGATACACTTGCCCTGTTGCTTCTCAATCGATTCTAAAACCTTCTCACTGTCAAAAGTGATAAAACCAAAACTCCTAGAAAAACCACTGTCTTTGTAAGTTGAGGCAAGGTTCGAATGACATTCCTTCAAAACCAACATTTATTCAAAGTTTCCTCAACCTTGGACTGTCTTCCAGACAAGAACATAATCCCAAGAACAGTTGGTGGCACCCTCCTCTTGAGTATTTTAAAAGTGTGATATGAAACGTATTGTGGGGTTTCTTTCTCCTTCTACTCAGCACCAAGAGTCAACATACTGGGCTTTAACAAAATACCCTTGAACAACACATTGTTCTCTGCCAAGTAGAAGAAAACCTCAGTCCACACTTTCTCTGCCACTTCAAGGATTCTATCAATGGAATGGTCCCCATCCAATAGAATCTCTAGCTCCACAATGGGAACAAGTTCATTGTCCTAAGAAAGGGCAACATAACGTGTAAGTCCCCAACAAGCTTTCTTGACAGCTAAGTCAGATGGCCCGTTTGGTATGCTGACAACAGTTCGCCATTTAGAAAATCTTGCACCCTATTTGTAATACTCTGGAAGATCTTGAGGCTAATCCATCTAGACTCTGGCACCAAGATTCATTGTTTTATCTTGGCAATGGGACTGAACCCTTGTCAACTTTTATGATAGGCATAATATTTTTCTCGCGCAAACAATCAATGGATTTAAAACAAAACACTTTGATGGATTTATCATTTCTACAACTGATGTCCAATTTATCATATTTGGATCTGTCACTTATCATTTAGAAAACATAGTATCACTGGTAGCATATCTGGATCTGTCACTGAAAGGCGTTTTTGTGTTCTGGCTTCAATATTTTTAATCAACTTGTCCATGATCAAAATTCCATCCTTCTTACTTTCAATTGTTGGGCGCAAGACACTTTAACCTCGACATATGGCACCTGTATCATCGTTTGATTTAGCTTGGTGCAAGGCACCTACAATCTCATGCATATGTCAGTTGTTTACATTTGTGTTTTTAAATTTTTCTCACGATAGATATCCTATATACATCAGGATTCTCTGAAACTTATAACCTTTAATGCAACACTAGTTCCTAGGTTATCTCGATGACATAGGTGGAAATAAAGAGTTTGGCGTTTGCGCCTGACTTTGGTATGTTCAGTGGCTTTGTTTTGACATGTGCACTCGGCCTGTTTTTCGACTTGTGGTTTGGGCCTGTGTGGCCCCTAAATTTTGTTTAAAATCCATAAGACCCGAGAGACTAGGATTTAATTAAAATCAAACTCCAAGGGTATCAAATGTAGACTTAAGTATAAAACGAATTTGGTATATGGATAACTTAGGTCTTTAGGAAATATAAAAATTATGTGCTTATGTAAAATAGGTCAAGGACAGAGTCACAAGGGTCTGGAAGAAACATGATCAATGGGAACTTAATGGGGAATTTGAAAATATGGATTATGGAAAACGACCAAGGAAAATGACAAACTAAGTGTGAAGGAATGAAATGCCTCAAAATTTACAAAACCATTCGAGGAGATAACAGAACCGACATCTAATTCATAGGCTTTCACCTCAGCCACCAGCGACTACTTTGAGTGGTAATCAACAAAGTTATGACTCATGATGTTTATTTGTCCTTGGCGTACTTTTGAATACCGAAAAATTTCTTTCGGCCTTAAAAACGTCGGCGAAACCTTCCAACGCGCTAAGACCTTTGCTTTTCACAATCTCAAACATATTGTTGAATATTATCTCAACGATCTTGTTGCTCACTCCCACAAGAGAGTAGATCATTCCACTCACCTTCGACTAATATTTGAGAGATGTCATTACTATCACATCCATTTGAACCCTCACAAGTGCATCTTCTGCATTAGGTCTAGTCGTATTTTAGGATACTTAATATCTGAGCATGGGATCATGGTGGATCCTATGAAGGTTGAGGAAATACTTCGATTTTCCCCCCTGGAACATTAGACAACTTCAGGGTTTACAAGGGATGTATGACTTCTTGCGTTGATTCATAGTGAACTATGTCAATTTAACTAAGGGTTTCATGTGTCTTTTGAAGAAGGACACTCTGTTTATATGGGATGAGGAAGCCCAAGAATCCTTCGATGATCTTAAGAAAGCCTTGGTATTGAAACCTCTACTCTTAAGAAAGAGACTATTTTCTTTATATCGTCGTGTCTGAAGGGACGGTTGGTATGGTTATGGTTCAGGAGGACTATGACATCCATGAGCACATTGTCTACTATCTTAGTCAAAACTTAGTCAGTCCGGAACTTAAATACTCTCATGTTGAAAAACTATCATTGGATACTATACATGCCATTCAAAGATTATGACATTATATATTACTTTGAAAAAATACCATAGTTTCTTATATCAATCCACTTCAATAAGTCCTTACTAGGCATATCATAGGTGGAAAATACAATAACTGGATTTTTATTTTGTACGAATTTGATCTCGATTTTTCTTCGGCAAAGTGTAACATCCCCAACTACCCATGTCGGGACATGCTACTCCATAGAAATATTTTGTTCTCTCTGTCGATCATATTGTAACATGCCCAACGTCTAACTGAGCTATGCCAAATAAATTTTTCAAACTACAAGAAATTAAAACATACACACACAAAACTATTACAGAACTTTATATATAAAATGTAAACAAAAAAATGCATTCTGTAATTGCACAGATTCATACTGAAATAACAATAAACACATACATACATAAAATATAGGAAATACCCATAACTATAAAGACAGTTATAACCACACATAGGATAAACCCACAAAAATAAACACGTAAATAATAATGCAACATGTAAATTTATCACACAGTTGACACTTATCTTGGTAAGAATATCACCAACTACATGCAGACCTTGCACGAACCTCCTAGCCTTAGAGCACACTTCTCATCACTCTCAATAGTGGGTCACCCCCAATATGGGACTAAACTTCGCCCGGGTAAATGGATTCCTAACCAAGCTAATGTCTCACAGACAACAAGATAGACTATGTCAGAAGTTCCCACTCAAACTAACAGCCTACAGTCCCTCATTCCCCACATGCTTGTCCCACCCCATGAGGTGTGCCCCTTCTCTTCTCAGTAGTCCTACATATTCCCCTCTTCCTTCCCAGGGTTCAACAACATGCCGGACAAGAATTCTCAGAGCCCTGTAGCTGCAGTTTAGCACCTACAAGATATCAATTCCCATCAATTCTCTCAACCGGAGAGGAATTTCTCACGGTCCTGACAACTCGCCTCTTCAATATCCCACAGGCCTGTCAACCCACTTCTTTAGTCCAGCTCCCAAGCTAACCATCTACACAAACAAGTATGGCTATGGATACAGGTTCAGGTATAGTGACATGAAGGTACAAAATATAGCTCAATGAGTGTGTGAATGCTCCTGGATGATTGACTATATGACTAAATGATGGGAGGAATGATAGAAAATGAACTAAGTCCAAAAACTATGTATGCATGTCCCCAACTTGACACTTGTCATGTTGGGAGCTACTTTGGCCCACTTGTCCCCATATTTAGAACTTAGGATAAAATAATTATCCATAATTTATTCTTTAAGAAATATTAATATAATATTCCTTTTTGGCTTCAACTCCCGGGCTTAACCCCCTTTTTCCTTAACTTTTATCCCTCACCCTTTCCCTAACTAGTGGAGTTTAGTCCCCCATACTCTTTTATCATGGTCGGTCTACGTGCAATGATGTATTTTATATTTATGTTGAGACATATACAAAAGTAGGCACACTGGCCTTTAACATCTAGGCTCTCCGGACTAATAATCACAAAACTGGCTCACCAGCCTATAAAACAAAACATATACACAATGGCTCCCTGGCCTCAAAATCATGCACACTTAAGTTGTTGTGTGTGGTATCTTGGAATGTCCACACTTCCTCATTTTACTACATAGTACATGCACACAGTATGACATGAAAGGTGCATACAAAATGATATCAAACAACTCACCAACTTAAGTACATTTTCATTTACATTACAATTGGGTTCAACGTAGGGATATTACATGAAGTCTAATAAATCTCTAGTTTTTTTCGAGTTTATATCAGACTTCCCTCGACTATATGAGGATAGTATTCATAACGATTCATTCATGGATGAACATATATTCCTTATCTGATCTTCGCACCCCTGGTATGGAGACATTATAATTTATCTTCAAACCTTGAAGCTAACCAAGCATCTGTCGAGACATGATCGAAGACGTATATGTCATCAAGAAAAAAACTACCTTATCATCGACGACAGTTTTTATCATCGAGGCATGGATAATATTTTGCGTCGTTTCTTGACTCACGAGGAAGATGAGTCAATTCTCAATGAATGTCATAGTGGGGATTGTGGTGGTCATCTATCTGGGCTTGTGACAACCCAAATTTGTTTTCAAGTCAGTTATTTTTTTCCATCAATTTTTAAAGATTGTGTTGAAGTAGTCAAGAAGTGTCACCCTTGCCAGGTGTTCGCTTAGAAAATACACTCGCATCCAGACCCTCTTCACCCAGTCATCACCATCGGTCCCTTCACCAAGTGGGGGGTGGATTTTATGGACTCTAACCCATCTTTGGCTGGGTGGAATCAACATATTATTGTGGCCATGGATTACTTCACTAAATAGTCAAAGGCCATGTTGACCATCAAATACGATGGTAATATGACAAAATTATTCATTTTCAACCAAATTATATTCCAGTTCAGAATCCCAAAGGAGATTGTCATTGATCATTGCAATCACTTTCAGAATGAAATTATGAAGGAGTTAGCATCAAAATTGGGGTTTAATAATGGCCATTATTCCCCTTATTATCCCTAGGAAAATGGAAAAGTAGAGGCTGTGAATAAATATCTCAATACCTTCTTGGGAAAAACTGTCAGCCAGAGTAAATCCAACTGGCATCTAATGCTTTACCCTGCACTTTGGGCATATCAAAACTAGGTCAAGAATTTCATCAATTTTTCTCCTTTTCATTTAGTACATGGTGTGGGGTCGATCCTTCTGATTGAATGAAGAATCCCTTCCCTTAAACTAGAAATTGATATCTTACCTAACACATCCAATCATGAATAATTCCTCGTGCACCTAGAGCATCTAGATGAGTAGCGTTGAGATGCCTCTATGACTATCCAAGCGAATAAATGATTTGTTAAGGTTCAATATGATAGGTATGTCTATCCTCGACAATACGC
Organism: Picea engelmannii; assembly: GCA_009831015.1. Lineage (NCBI taxonomy): Eukaryota > Viridiplantae > Streptophyta > Pinopsida > Pinales > Pinaceae > Picea > Picea engelmannii. The sequence continues at coordinate 215,234 of ML783184.1, forward strand.
TAAGGATGACTTGGTTCTCCTGTATGACCAAGCCAAAGAATCGTTGGGGGCAGGAAAGTTCAACCCCATGTGACACAGTCCTTATATCGTGCGACATGTTTTAGAGAAAGGAGCCTATGAATTGGAGGATTATGAAGGGAATATGCTTGACGAACCCAAAAATGGGCTCGACCTAAAAATATATTACACTTAATCCCTCAACCTTGGGCGTGTATCTTTGTATACTTGTATATCTTAGTGTATATACATCTTTTCCCTTGTGTCATAGTCTTGCTTATCAAGTTTTCCCTTGGTTGGAAGATGTCCACAGAGTCTTCAGTTTAATTAGGATTCACAGATGATGTTAGTCAACGTACATGGAACATGGCTTCCGTCACTTAGGTCATTTACTCACCCGAGGGTCAACTGGTGTCTTCATGTGGTGTTCGTCTAGAGCTATCAATGAATAATGTGGTTGAGTATAGCACCATTATAGAACTATTACGTGATGCCATTTCACATGGTGTTCAATGTTTAGAGGTTTTAATAGACTCCTAGTTAGTCTTATGGAAGTTAAACGATATTTACCATGTGCGAGACCCTACTCTACTCTGAAAATTACTATGGGTATGACTTTTCGAATGATATTTTGATTTTCTTCCTTATAATCACATACCTAGAAGTTCTAATTATGTATCCGATGCATATGCTAATTATGTTTTATATTGTAATTTGTCACATAACTAAAGTAAAGAAAACACATCAATGCATGTACACATTGTAACATATATAAGTAAAGTCGAGGACCAAATTTTTTATATTTCATCTTCTCAAAAAATGGTGTCATAGTACAAAATGGGGCTCACACCCTAAAGATACATATATGGATGGTATATATATGACCATGGAATATACATATGTGGTGTTGGATGTGAATCATGATAAAACAATACGATGTTTGTGAGACACTGGAAGAGTCACACCCATGCACGGGGCACACCTACCACCTGTCATTGCATAGCCTCTGGCAAATTCTCCACTTGAACCATAGGAATATTGTGCATCAAACGAGACATGCTCCCCTTCACATTTTGAAGCACTATCTCTGCATATCCTCCCGCATGATCGTCTCCATGGATCCTCCATCGATTTCATGGGAATCCATCTGTTCACTACAGACCTGCATATGCATGACAAACCAATTGTTAATACTTGATACCATACAAAAATATTTTCATTTTTATTCTTTTTGAAAAAAAAAAATGAAATATATAAAAACTTTTCTTACCAATATCATCGTAGGAGGAATATGGTGGAAAAGGAATATTTGGATCCCCTCTTTATTTGATCCCAGCATAAGGGTAGTCATCAATGGCTATGACCTATTGATGGCACCAAAAAAGAAAACTCATCATTGTAGGGGGTTGGCACCCTACCACCTCATAGCCTCCTAATCACATCAATCCACCGTGACATGGATGGATCATGTGGTCCATGTGGAATCATCTCTACTCTAGGGCTCAAACCTGGAACCCACTCAAAGAAAAAACTACACAATATGGATGAAAACCCGAGGTTTCTCTTTCTCCCTTGTTTTTAATCGGTCAGTTGGCTCTTCATGTTACTCAACAATGAGGTACACCACTCATAAAAAGTGGGTTGAAAACACTCCACTGCATAGAACATGAGTGGCCTTAAATCCTAGTGCAATGAGGACGACCCAAAAATTCATGTAAGAACAAGTATGACGATCTTCAAACTCAAGTTCTCGATCGCCCTGATTGGGACTTGGATCCCTACATTAGCTTTTCCTGCAACAAAGTGGGTAGCATAGTATTCCTCCATGGGAATTCCACCCTAATCCCACCAGGCCTTGAGATTAACTGCCTCGACTCGAAGAGATAATCCTATAATGAAATATATGTCATCGACTTCAATCCTCAATGGCTTCCCATCAATATTGAAGGCCCATGTCTCTAGATCCCAATAGTTTACGAGCATCTAGAGTAACCTCACTTGAGCCCTCAATCCTTTAAGAGCCCAAAAATTACAAAGGCCACACCTTTTCAAAGATAATTTGGCCCCTGCATCCATTTCCACTACTGCATCTACTTCCTCATGCTCCCTCTCCCTCCATACAAGCACCATATTTCCAAAGGAAAGCCATTTTTTGAGTTAAATTTTGCAAAAAACTTATTTGCGGACATGTATGCGAGCTGTAGTATTAACAATCATGTGTAGGGACACATATACGTGGGAAGGCTTTGCTTTTCCCGTGTACATGCCTCTATGTATGAAACTCGATGAACTATCACCCACATACACCCTAGTTTAGGTGTTGCGCCCTCTTAAACTCAAAAAATGAGGACTAGATTTAAATTTTAATCCACTAAAATTGAAGAGTAGGGGAAGGAAACTTACTTGGTCTAGGTGGTTTCTGATTTCATTTATCATAGCTCCCGCAATCACCACTTGAATATCACGGGGAAAATGGCCTAAAATGAACTATGTGGGTGAAAAAAATTGAATGGTATGGTAAAATGGTCTAGTTTTACTATTAGTAGAATTTTTTTACCCATTTCATATAATCTGAGATAATATTTTGACCTTATGGACTAATAATGTAGTGAAAAGAGTTTCTTTTGGTGCTTTTGTCTAGAAATTTTTACGGTTTCTAGGGGCATATCGCCCGTTCGTGCCTTCGGCATGTATTTTCTTTCACTCGCATATAGGATAGGTTCTCACTCCATTTTTAATTCTTTCATTATCCTATGAGTGTGATCTATATACCTTAGGAACGAACCCACTTATTAGCGACAAAAAACCTTCTTACTGCTACTAGAAGTGTCATTATTGAGTGCTATGTCCCTACCAAACATGGGTGCCCTAGTTAGAACCTTTATGCCATTTGGTGCCCATGGAAAAGTTATTCCATAGGACCAAGAGTTCCTTATAGTTTTGATATGAGTTTGTGTTCAAACCTCATATTATTACTCATAAGAATTCTGACCTTCACCTATGGGACTCCCACTGATTATTGTTTAATCTCTTTTCTGACTCTCTCAAAAGAGAAAATATTGTTGACTGAACTTGTCCCTTTCACACTCATTAAATTTATTTGAAAGGACGTTTATCTTGTGTAATTTTAACACTTTTTTGGACCAAGTAGACTATTTACGAAAAAGGAACACTCTAGTCAACATTGGATAGAAGAGTTGTCCTGGATATTGCTTTATACTTTTTCGGGCCTAGGGGACTAAATTTATGAAAAAGGACATTCTTTGGAGTTAAGTTGTAATTTCATTCTATCCTCCTGCTTTCAGTATTGAGCCTATTTTTGGTTCCCTCTTTCTCGTTATAATCCTCTTACCTCAACAATTTGCATCACTAGCCAAGCAAAGCCTTGTTTATATCCTTTGTAGCTTGACACCCTGTACCTTAAGAGGAAACATTCCCCCGAGTGTCCATGTCCCGCATGTACTTATTTGCATTGAGAATATGTATGTTCCACTATTTGGATCTAGTTTCTTAACACTCGTTTTCTCTCTTGTATCATAGCATTTATTTTCCTATGAAAAAACAAAAAAAAATGGGCAAGAAATGAATATTATCTTATATCGGCGGCAGTTGTGTCACCTTTGAACATAGCACAAACTTTTGAGTCCACTTTCATCCAAAGTTTGGGTTTAGAATGACCTTAGGAAGATAATCTTGTTATTTAGAGTTTACTCCTTCGATTGGTTACTCTTCCAGTCCCTACGGAGAGTTTTTCGACGTCTCATGCATCACGAAGTTTCATCATTAAGTATATGCTTCCTGGATTTCCCATATGTCTCATGCTCTTGTTCAAAGGAAGTCTAGAAGCTTGTGTTGTCCAATTCTTAGAACTCTTGACTTTGCATGTCATCCATACCCTCAGTGTGTCTCAGATTCACATGAAGTTGTAGTCCTACCAAGCACCCTAGTCCTACATTCATTATGGGTAGGTAACCTCGAACCCAAGAATCGACATCTCCTTATTGGTCATTGACTAGGGGGTTTTCCTTGTGTTCAATGAAAACCAATATATTCACACATTGGGATTCATGCAGTGTCTTGGATTCCATTATTCTTATTGATGGTTTCCTTGCCTTTGTTGGCATTCTTCCTTATTGGCTGCTATTAAGAGGGTATTTTCCATGCACTACTTGCATCCGGTGCATGCGAAAGATGCACAGGTTCGTTGGTTTGTGAACATCTTATTCACCTGAGCTCCTTCTAATAATCAAGCTATTGCCTTGTACCTCATGCTCACTCATGAGAAATTCCCTAATGTTCTCCTTTCATCAGGTCTCCTTCCATCGAATTTAGCTCATCTATTCAGGAAATGTGACCTAGAGTCTTATGAGTTCCTAGAGGCTTGCAGTCATCAGTGGAAGGTTCTCCCACCATCGAAAGTTGGGAATACATCAATGTCTCCTGATCGATGGATTCTTCAATTGCTCAACCTCAACACCCTTATTCACACTTGTAATAATGTACTAGGTGCCTTCATACCTACTTTCATTATCATTAGGTTGTGTCATGTTTGTCAACGACATACCTTAATGACTAGTAATCAAACAAAGATTCATTGTGTTCGACATCAACTCCTCTATTCACTTGCTGTAGACTTGCAACATCGATGGATAATGTAGAAGACCTCCATCTTATAGTAGCAACATTCCTATTTTTTTGTTGTCTTTCATTGGACCAATACCTATATGACTTCAGTGATCATGGGAGATCAAACTGTATTCCATTGTATACAAATATCTTCATATTTATTTTGAGACTAGGTTTTCCAGTGGGCCTTTTTCCTGACTATGAAAACCTATGGAATGTGTCTACTTTGTATTGATTATTCATGGCCATGAACAACTATTTGTTATATTTACACATGGATCTGGAGTGTAATTCAGATTGGTAACCATGTGTACAAATTCATTATGGATTGTAATATTCTCATGAGTAGCTACCACTTCCAACTGAGTCTCCATTACTCCACTTCTGGGAATTATAATATATTTCAACCATTGCAGATACTCCTATGAACTCACACATTAGGGGGCATCTGTTATAGGTAATTTGACCTCACCCCATTCAATTTGCTTAGATGGCCTTTCCATTTTCTTATGCAGACTTGAAGTCCCCTTTTTTACCTTATAGAACCAAAAAAGAACATTTTTCCACATATACGGGCCCTACTAGTTAGACAACAAGTGTATACATAGGTTTCTCCACTGTAACATATGTAAATCGAGTTTGGTACTCAAAATTAAAAATTTTGTTGGGTTTCCATGTCACTTCATGAGATCCGTGATCCTTGACCTTCCATTTACTGGAAATCTTCTAAATCGACCCTTTAGTTCCATTTGAAGGATATAAATTGAGCCATATCCAAGTCGTGGAAAGGAGATAATTCAAATTTTGAGAGAAAAGATAATCTTGAGAAATTTTCACCTCACATTGAGTCTTCATCCCTTTATCCTTTAAAGTTTGAAATAATTGTTTAACCCCCAAGATCTTCCTTCTTTGATGGAGAACCTCATTGTCTCATTTATATGAGATTCTGTTTGGTGGAGGATTGAAGTGGTGGAGGACCAGCTGGAAGGGACTTAGTTTCTTGGCTTTGATATGTATCGACACAAAATTTTGTCACCTATACACTTATGTTGATTATTTTAATAGAAATACTATTTTCTTGTCTAATTGATATCTTACAAATATTTGAATTGTTATTCCATGGGCATATTTTTCATGTATGTTAATGGATTGTGATATTTTATATGATAACATTATATATTATCACCATATGCTTGCGTATCTTGGTTGTTGAGGACAAGTTGCAGGTATAAATCTTTGAGTTTCATGGTCAACGGTGGTCTTCATCGAATGTCCGGATGAGGTAGGCTCTTGATCTTGTTTCGTTATCATTTTAATTTATATAGCATAGTTGGGATTAGAGTTTATTTTTGTGTGTCATTCCATCTGTTGTGGTTTACCCCATGCCATAGAGAGATTTTACTCGTAACATATGTTTATTTATATGATACATCTATGTTATATTATTGGATATATGATATATCTCTGCACATTTATTTATTATATCTCTTCTCTCATTTCATGCCAAAAATAAATTGAATCATGCTTTCCCTCCTAGATGACCTTTCTTATACAAGAAGATGATTCCATAAGCAAGAGAACCATTGAACATATGTAGAATACCCTAGAAGGCAATTCGGCCTAGAAGAATAAAGAACAAAGAAGTGACACCTTCCCAAAAGAGAAGTTGGCCCAGTAAAGAGGACACGAATACTATAAATTGGAGGTTCCTTATCTCATTTGGACACACTCACTCTCACTTTCTCATATACAAAAAATTAAGGCACAAGTATTAGGGAGGGTGACGGAACAACCACAGTGACAAAGATTCTTCTTGTTCAGTCTTTCTGGTATTGCTCTCTTGTGCGCTACTATTGGAAAATGTGTGTTACCTTGGTATTGTGTTGCTGCTATATATTGGGTGGTATTTATGGTTGTAACTTGAGATATCCTTTGTTCTAGGGTTTATTTGTTGGTTCATGATTGGAATTTATTTGTGAACAAAATCTGTCTAAGAAATGTTGTTACATTTTCCCCCATTTTGGATTTTCCTAGGATAAATCTCTAGTGTTCTTTTGTCTCTTGTTTATGTTTTTATTTCTAAGTACATGATACATATAAGTTAATTTTAAATAAGTAAAAGAACATCGGTAATTATAATGCTCTGTAAATAAATAAAATATAACATAGTATCATAGATGGTTACCTTCCGAAGAGTTTGACCACTAGAAGGAAGATCTTTGTAGTACCTTGCAGTTGTACTGAAATACTTTATCAAGCTCATTGAGAACTATCATAAGGCTATTGAGGATAATTATATCATAGATAATTGTGTCCTACCCTAGTGCACCCCCTTCAACCCTCAGTGTCTAGTTTGGTGAAGTTTAAAAAATCAAAGTTTTTCAGAGCTAGGCTTTCTACCAATGAAAATGTCAACCAGCATGAGAGTTGAAGATAGATTGGATGGAGGGGATAACTTCAGATTATGGAAGAAAAAATTTCCCCTCATTATATAATATAATGAGTTATTGGATCATATAAAGAAGATGCTTCCAGAACCAAAAGAAGAAGATGCCAAAGAAAAATCCAGGAAGAATGAGGTCAAGGCCAAGAGGATCTTGATAGACTCAATAAAGGATCATCTGATACATAATCTATCACAACTGAAGACAACAATGTAAATGTGTTGAACCTACATAGAATAGATCTAGAAAAAAAATAATACACACATTTGCAGAGAGAATTGGAAAAAGAAGAAGAAGGAGAGAAAGAATGGATGAATTCTCATTAACCGTTTTCACACTCAAAGAGTGAATAATTTACAATAGATATAGGATACATGAGTAACTAATGATTCATAGTGGTGGTCTGGAGTGATCTAGATACACACCAACAATTACGGGTAGTGAACTACCACCTAGTCTAGTCTCTCAAGCAGTTACGAGAGTGAACTGCCACCTAACTAAGTTAACTAGTCAACTAGTCTTCAGATAACTAACTAAACAGAGAGTAGTGAGGAGTTAAATCAGGAAATCAAGGGTAATGTGTCATTCTGGTGATGATCCCAAGGAAATTTCACATTAGCTGGTGATGATCCCAATGTTTCATGGTGACAAAACCAATGCAACATCTAAACTCAACTCAACTAGTCAAACTGAAGTGTCAATTGAAAGAGAATATTCTCCAGGTGGAATATTCTCCCTTAAAATATAGGAGACTAGATAATTACTAATTATGACTAATAAACAAGGAATAACCTTGGGAAAAATAAATCCTAAGTGTGTGTGAAGTAACTCCAACACCCCCGCTGAACATCACTATGGTGAAAATAAAGAATGGGTCCCGACAATGAGGCCATGTTAGGTACTCAAATACAAAAGATACACTGAAATAAACAAGGAAAGAGGGAAAACCTCATGGGAAACCCCCCACCTCGAATTACAATGCATAAAAAAAATAAAAATGAGAAGGAACAAAAAGTAGTTGCTAAGCAACCATGTCCTTCACTCCAAGAAGACCTTGCAACTGTGCAAGTTTGTGCTCGTTGAAGATTTTGTTGAAGATGTATATGTATGAATGGATCTGACGAAGTAGATGCATCATTTATATTTCCACACATATACACTTTCTCTTCTTGTAATGAAAAATATTCAAATAAAGTTTGGATGAAATTTTGAAAACCGTGCAGCCGTTTCCAGAAAAACGCAGAAATTTTGTTGATTTTAAAACAATCATAACTTCACTTCCTGGACTCCGTTTCAGACGATTTTTTTTTGGAAATTGGATATTTTCCAGAGATAAATGCAAATATACAATATTTTTCTACAAAGTATTATCATAAAATATTAGAATTTATTATGATGTGCGCAACTCCCTTTTTGTCTCTTGAGATGCATGCATTGCGCATGGAAAAGTGTTTGGATGTGACCCCTAAGATGCATGCCATATATCTTCCACATAAATTATAGAAAAAAAATCAGAAATGGAGTAGACATCATCTTCAATTAATGGATACAAATTTGTACAAATACTTGTGTAGAAGGCTCTTCAAACTAAGATGATTTATCTTCCAGTGGATTTTCTACATTCTCTATCTTGTCAACATTTTGCATGCATTCTTCCTTATTCCCAAATAAAACCTCCAATCTACTCCATAAATCAGTTGGAGTGAATTCTTGTGAGTCATCATATACTTGATGGAGAATTTTGAGAGAAATAATAAAGAGGTTACATCCTATCGCCATATCTTGTCTATTGAGAAAATCATTTTTCTCATCGACAAAATCAGGCTCTACTTCCATTGCCATAGTTATTTGGTACAAGCCTCTGCATCTAAGCATAATCATAATTTTTTTCTTCCATTACAAATAGTTATGAGGCGTGAGAAGTATTTCTAGCGAATAATCCATCGTTTTGTTGTCTTCAATCTTTTGTACCTGCAAAATGTTTTGGTGTAGCTTTTGCTTAGCAGTCTATCGGCTCTGATACCATGTAAATGTGTGGAACCTGCATAGAATAGATCTAGCTAAATAATAATACACACATTTGTAGGGAGAATTGGAAAAAGAAGAAGGAGAGAAAGAATGGAAGAATTCTCATTAACCGTTTTCACACTCAAAGAGTGAATAATTTACAATAGATATAGGATACATGAGTAAATAATGATCTATAGTGGTGGTATGGAGTGATCTCGATACACACCAACAGTTATGGGTAGTGAACTACCACCTAGTCTAGTCTCTCAAGTAGTTACGGGAGTGAACTGCCACCTAGCTAAGTTAACTAGTCAACTAGTCTTCAGTTAACTAACTAAACATAGAGTAGTGAGGAGTTAACTCAGGAAATCAAGGGTAATGCGTCAGTTTGGTGATGATCCCAAGGAAAGTGCACATTAGCTGGTGATTATCCCAATGTTCCATGGTGACAAAACAACATCTAAACTCAACTCAACTAGTCAAACTGAAGTGTCAACTCAAAGAGAATATTCTCCAGGTGGAATATTCTCCCCTAAAATATAGGAGACCGGATAATGACTAATTATGACTAATAAACAAGGAATAACCTTAGGAAAAATAAATCCTAGGTGTGTGTGAAGTAACTCCAACAAACAAAGGAAATGTTTGATTCCTTATCCAGAATTTAAGAAAGTAAGAAAACTAGTTGAAATATTACTATAAAGAATCAACTCAGAAACGTGACAATGAACAAGTCAGAAACAATAGGAAACTATTTTATGAGGATATCGTAGATCAAGTACCAGTTATAGTCCATTGTATATCCAATAGAAGACATTGAACTCATGACTACTACATTCAATGTACTTCCCTCCTCTTGGGATCCATTTATTGAAGGGATTTGTGCCAAAAACAAATTTCCCAAGTTCAACAAGCTATGGAAAGTTTGCACCCAAGAAGAATCTAGGTTGATATCCAAATCAAAAAAAGATTAATGAGGATGAAAATAAATCACTTGTTGACCAAGTGAAGAAGTGAAAGGAAAGAGAAGAATCCATTCCAAAGAAGTCTAAGAAGCCATGCCATATAAAGGATGCATTAAATATCAAATGATACACCTACAAGAAGATTGTTAAGGTCCTAACCCGCACATAGGTAGATCAATGTATTCAGATGTAATAAAGGTCAATATTAATAAGACCTTTCAATAAAATAGAATAAGGCGGATGTAAGAAGACCTAATAGAAGCTTCCGCTTCTAGAAGGAT